>JASANE010022265.1:0-88564 GCA_030248225.1 Trileptium ribeirensis | reverse complement strand
TATGTTGTAGGTGCTTCTTGGTTCAGTTACGTATTGCTAATCAGGCAAAATCGAATCAAAACTAAAATCTGTTCAAGCTAATATGCTAATTAAGAACAATAAATATCTTATAAAAAGACAATGAAATTTTAAATTATAAACAATAACGCCAATAATGCCATAATGCTTTATCGTATAATAATAACAAGTGTATATATTATTATGACAATACGTTGAAGGGTTATAATTTATAAACTAAAAACATTACTAAAATTGGCTGTCACATGGATTAAGAAATAGAGGCTAGCTGTAACCTAAACTCAAACTGTTGCTTCAAAAACGGACAGAAACATATGAAATTAATAAAATTTCGTTGTGTAAAGCTCTAGTGGCATAGTCCACCCGACTCATTAAAAAGCACTACATTATTGATATATTCTGTGGTTTGAAAGGGGCAGTGATTGGTGGGGGAATATTTTAAGACGGCTATCGGACGTTAAATTGGGACGGGATTCGTCACCAGAAGTTGTGAATTTGAGGTGTGGCCAGTAGTATGCCGGCGGGAACTACGTGGACGCTTTCTTTTACGTGTGCCTATTCTTTAGCAACGACCTATTTCGATTTAGCGAGGCGGCGTGAACTAGCTTGATTCACACTGATTTTATGTAAGTGGGCACCAAAGCCGTAAATGAAATGTTTACGAGATGTTTATTAAAAATGTTAAGATACAAATAAGGCACAGTTCTTTAGCACCACTAATACTTCGGCTATACTTATCACCGGTAATGTTATTTCTTTGCACCTCGATAACGTCTCTAGTTTCAGCTAATTCCTTCTTGAATGTGCCACTCAACAATCTAACTATTTTGCCTCTATTTATTTCCGGTTAGTCAAGATTTAGTTATCGCTAATTATATTAATCCTCTTCTAAGGTTGACACCATTCGTCCCCGGACAACTGACAAAAGTGCGAACATCTAAATACCTCAACTTATATCCTTAAATTAACGCTAAGTACCGACCTTATTTAATCGGATGCCCCCGGACGGCTAACATTCCGCATTAAATTAGATAATAGTGTTTAAGAATTGAGTTAGCTGATACTTTATTACAACTCTTATGAGTTCATACAGTTAGCCCCAGGACGGCTGGCCACGGGAGTGTTATTTAAATTCGTGAACCTAATTTCTTAGATTTACACTAATACAAGCCGTTATATTATAGCTGTCCCCGGACGGCTGACGAACTATGCTATTATAAGAACTGGGCACTCCTTGGGTTGGGGGGTGGAAATCAGGGAATCGTCGTACAGCGATGATTTTGGTACCATTCGACTCAGCTCGACGAGACGAGTTCAACGGAACCAAATTTGACCATATTCCAACAACTTTGAGATTTTTCAAATTTTGTCCTCAGTACTAAGGGGGACCCGGTACGTTGAAAAATCGAGGAAAAATTTTTATGAGCAAAATAGACATAAGTAGCATAGATACACGCAGAATGACGAGACAAATTTAACCGTGCCTTATTTATCATGATATTTTCACTCTTTAGCTAGTTATGGCTGAAAAACCATTTTCCAACTACTGAGCTCCACGAGACGACTTCAACGATATAAAATGTTACCATATTCAAAATATATTTATTAACTTTCAGACTAATTTCAATAATATATTAACTAATCACATTAAATATAGTAATGGCTGCCCGCGGACGCCCTGGGGAACCCTTAAGAACTTCATGAGGCGTCGACAAGGCATACCCGGACACATTGTTCCGCCGTACTTTGATCGAGTTTCAGTGGCGCCGCCGTTTCTCCCACAACATCCTCGGAGCTGTATTGCGTCAAATTCGCGATCAACATCCTTTTTAATTGTAAGTTGTTATAATTTACGTTGCAATATAAATGTTAAACTAAGCCTAAGTCTTAGACTAAGCCTGAGCCTTAAACTAAGCCTAAGCCTTAGACTAAGCCTAAGCCTTAGGCTAAGCCTAAGCCTTAGACTAAGCCTAAGTCTTAGACTAAGCCTGAGCCTTAGACTAAGCCTAAGCCGGGGGGCTCCGCCCCCAGGACCCCCAGTACTCAGCTGTTCTCCCACTAAACCTAATCACGATATGACCAATGCCAAAAATCCATCCATTTAAACGCATAAGAATTTCATTTAAAAATATCAGTTTTCGCTTGCATTGCCAGTATCGGGCTCCATATGTCGTTACCCTGACTACCCACGGATTCGCACCATACACCGTTCCATAGCGCATGGGATCTTCTATTTCATGTCCAAACTTGAGCCAAATCGGTCCATCCAATAAAAAGTTATGGTAAAAAATGTAAAAAAACTCAAAATCCACATTTTAAAAAAATTCCGACCCCTGAAATTAGCTGAAGCCCCCTTAAGAAATAGAGCCCTGAAACCTACTCCATTGGAAAGAGCGGGAAATATTACCCCCTGGGGGGTTAGGGAGGAAGAACCTTAAAGCCAAGCTTTAGGAAAAAAATTGCCAGAAAAGCCTACATATCCCCCAAAAATCCGAAAATAAAAGAATGTTGAATCAGCATATCGGAGGTTATACCTGAAAAGGGGTGACCCTGACCTCGAAGATATCGGTTTTGGGGGTGAGAGATGATTGGGGGTCCAGAGACTATGGGGGCTATACCTGAAAAGATGGTGGGCCCCTTCCCTGATTTTTCCCCCCAACCCAAGGAGGGCCAAGAACTGTATAGTAGTGGCGAGGTACTATTTAATTAATTTCTTAGAAACCTCGATCCCCGCTTGGCTGATCGAGTTGGTAATTGGGGATACGGAGGCTTGACGGGGTAACCTATTCCACACCCCTTATTCACCCAATCTTCTCTATAATACGCAACACCACTTGTTAAGCCGCCCCGGACGGCTGCCGCAGTCAACTGATGCTACTTCCCTCTGAACCCTTTACTCTGCCCTCCCTGGTAATTATTACTCGACGCTTTAGGGTCGAAATTTTTAAATATTATTAACTTATACCTATTCGGCTAATACGTATAACGTTAATATTTTTTATTTAACCTTATGGTTTTACGAAAGAAAAATATTACTATATTATGACTAATTACTTTTTACAGTACCTATTTGTGAAGTTTCGAGATAGTATTACGTTAGCTCTTTAACCAAGAATTGAAACACAAAACTTTGAGCTTACTCTGGCAATCCTTAACAGTTCGTAGGACACGCTAATTCTTTACGCCAAGTTTTAAGAATTGAAAACGCGATATGAAACATATTCCTGTAACATTAAAATAATAAATTGGCGCGCGAGTTTCGAACTACAACATATAGACTAGGCTACCACAACTATAGGTAGCTCATTAAGCCACTTTAAAACAAAAATTAAGAAAAAACAACCATTAATGTTAATCGCAGAATTGTTTGTGCGCCATTATGAACTCATTTTTTAATCTAAGCGGAACTAAACGAAACAGCTGCTTTCCAGACAGCCGAATCGTAGGGAAACTTCGAGCAGACTGATTAAAACTAAAGAAAATTAAGCTAAGTGTATGTTTGCAAAAACGAAAAACAATCGTCAAATTACGCAAAATTAGGCATAATTAAACGAAAATAAAACAACAATACATATAATTTGAAGACGTAGAAGCTAGCTGGGTAGAATAAACAAGAATATGAAAACCCGTAGCAAAAGTGGAGTTTTTGGGTTTTTAGAGCCCTGGGGATACTAAGTAGCCAAATGGAGCCCCAACAATTACGAAAAACATACATTGCAAAATATTATTAAAATAATTCTACCACGTAGCTATGTGCTCCTGACAATAAATTTACTTTATGTTGTTTGTGGTTTTCATGAGAGGTTGTGTGCAGGTTCGTGGATATAAAGAAATACCTTACTTTATGCTAATTCTATCTGAAACACAGTTGCAAGGGCCGATTCGGCACTCGGATCCCGCAACAGAGTATATAAAGTGTATGTCCCTGCACTGGGAGAGTAGAGGGTTGCGGCGAAGGGTAACTCTCCCCAATGTTTCCTCATGAACCTCCTGAATTCTGCCGTAATATTTTTGGAAATGTACTACACCTTTTCATGTACCCTTGGCGGCGGGTGGTTGCAGGCTCAGGGTGGGAGGTGGAAATGTAGACCCGAAGGCGGGTTGGATGAGAATTCTCGGAAGATGTGTTATATGCAGTTACACAACCAAGAAAATCAATGGTGGATCCCACAATCGCATGCAATCCTATATCTGCAAGTGCACAGGCGTCAGCAATCTGTTCGGACATTATCAGAATATTTCTGCAACTGTGCCAAATTTACATTTTCTTATTCAGCTTCTTTGAGAGCCTTTCTTCAAACATATATGTGCCTGGAAATTGCCATTCTTGAATAAGCTTCGGCTTTTCATATAATTTTTTCTGCTTTGCTTGTGCTCTGGCCCTGTACGGACTGAATACAGGATATGCCAGTCAACTTTTGCGTCCTCGAAACATCCTTTTATCAGTATAGTCTTTAACATAAGAGGATATTGTCTTAAGGATTTCACTCCCCCCCCGATGCCCGGCTAGCCCCCTGACAGGCAACTCGACCCACCTCCCGAAGGCGCCGTAGATGCAGAAGCCACATGTTCTTTTGCGCCGTGCTACATCCGCCGCTCCTCCACTCTGACCGCAGCACTCCCAATGAAAGGCCTCCCATCCGGCGGCACCCGGGCCATGTAAAGCCTGAGGGTTCCCCGCTGCCACATGTGAGAAGGTTATTTGAAAAGCTTGGTCAGCTTTCTGTTTAGCTGGCGGGTGTTTTAGTAGCTGCAGTCCATGGGACAACGGGGAAGTTGCGGGGAAACCTGTTATGCAACTGCAGCCTATGAGACAGTGCGGAAGGTGGGAAAACTTTTTTCGTACCTGCAGTATATTGACAATGCGGAAGGAGTGGAAACCTGTTTCATTATCAGCGGTTTATGGTATAGCGGGAAAGCTGTGGGCAAACATTTTAGCAGCTGTATATGACGCCAAGGAGCGGTTGGAAAAATTGCTTTCGTCGTTGCAGTCCGTGGAACAACCGGGACCGTGGAAAGTTTTGCTGTAATTTTTAGCGCTTAAAGGCTCCCTACCACGAGGAAGATACTGTTTTTGCTGTCCACGCGACAATGGAAAGTGCGCAGCTGCTATCTACAGGAGAGTGGAGAAGCTAGTGAAAGCTACGGCGAAATATTTTAGCGGCAGCAATTTATAGGACAATGAGGAAGTTATATCGGTTATTGAATAAGAAGTATGTAGTGATGTGGTAAAAGTATAGAACTACCTGTCATTCCATTGCTCGATTTAAATGTTCATCGATTTTAGATTGAGTTGATTTGATTTCTTTGTTGATGCTAGAACTTATTTTGTATACACAGACCTGAATTTCACTTTAATAAATTTAAATTTATTTGTGTACCTGAATGTGTACCTGACATCGTCCCGGTACAGAGGCGCTCAAGGAGTCACGGTTGATTATATTCGATTACGTCGGTTTTGAATCGGTTTGCTTCTGCACCCTTTCAGGACGAAGTCTTCAGCCTCGCACAGGCGAGGCCAGATCATGCAAAATGTAATGAGAAAAGATTATTGAGGCAAAACAACACATGCATGAAGCCTGCACTTGAATGATGATTTGTTGAAATTCAAATTAAATTGATTGAAAGCGGATTAAATCAAAATGAATTAAAAGTTATGCTATCTGACAAAGCTAATGACGTGAGCCAACCAGAGTCAAACAAGCAGATTTGACATTGATTAAATTTGGTATCACTTAGTCCAACAAAAGTTCAAACTCAAGGAACTGAATTTGACCTAACTGAATTTGATCACAGTTATAATAAATGAATTTCGCTGAAATTAGTATTGGAAAATTCCCCCAAGTAACCCTGAGGGGCATAAATAAAATGTAGGCCATGCATTCTCGATATACTAAGCCCAAGCCTTAGTCTTAGCCTAAGCTAAGGTCTTTATACGACACATACACTAGGCCTAAGCCTAAGTCGGGAGGCTACCGCCCCCGAACCCCCCGCTCTAAGCTGTTCTTTTTTCTAACGTTATAATGTTATAATGTAACAATCTATTTGGCACCAAAAATAAATAAAAATCTAGGCAGGTCATTAACAGAACCGAATTTAATCGAGAAATAGAAAGAAACAAGTTCGGTTTTGCATTTCACCATATAGCTGCATACATTTTATCGCATAAGCAAGTGTTCAGGAATAAGCATTAACCCATCAATAATTCTCTATCTTCGTCGTACATCTCGTTGCTCGGTCCGCTGATATTTTTGTTAAATGTTTTCATAAAATCATTCGATGTTTTAAATGACACATAAATGCGTTAATTACATACATAGTTTGAAGTTCTTCAGGGAGTTTGGTCCAAAAATTATTACAAATTTTGTACCAGTAGCAGTGGCTTGTATATGAGTATATTTTTCGCTAACAACAGCACAAATAATTGTATACTATAGGAAAACTTTTCGCTGCCAATAATATTCTTTATTAGAATGTGTTTCCTGTAGTACTACTTCGATTTAACTAGGACATGCGCTGGAAGTATTTGTGTTTTTTGCCGTAATATAAGCTGCTATGTGCTTTCCAAGAATTACAAAGAAGCACAAAGCAACACAACGTATTTTCGCTCTAATAAGAATAACGGTAAATTCGTTATATCCCAGTTTTTACATTATCAGTACATACACTATATTAACCGCTGTTTTTGCTTGCGTTAGGTCATTGCAGCAGAAGGATTGAACAGCATTTCACAATTAAGTCCACTACTTAATCGTTTTCAACGAAATTTGCTAGAATTTTTTAGATTCTCTGTGTTATCCCTGCCGTTCAGGAGAAATTTCGCGGATCTCCGTTGTAAAAACGCCGCGTTGACACAAAAAATTCCAAAGTATTTTAAATTTTTATTAATATTGAATTCTGAAGTTAAAAATTTAATAAGTGACATTAAACCTTTGTTTTTACCTTCATTTATAGATATATTGAAAGTGTTTATGAGATATTTTATTACCTGCTTTAACACTTTGAACTGAAACAACACGGAATTCAGACAATTTTTAATTGTAAAGCCCACTAAACCGAAAATAAATGAAGTATTCGCTAAATTCGGCGCCCCTGTTTCCGAACTAAGGGCCTTTGTTTAGTGTTCTTAGTACAAATTTACGCAACTAAACAGCATAACATACCTTCAGAACATACCTTCAGATGGTTTAGGAGCGCAAATCTTGCAGACATTTTATCGCGCCCCTCAGTTGTGTTTTAAACGTGTCCATGGTACGTGACATTGTTATGGTGTTAGACAGATCGTTCCAGGGCCGAACCACTCTGGATGAGAAAAAACGTTTCCGTAGGCGTGTTCAGCACTGTTGTACAAACAATTTGTTACAGTCGAGATTTTAAATTAGTTTAATCAAGCTATGCCATAGTTATTGAAACGGAGCTAGCGAAGCGAGTGGAGGTTTCACTGAGGGTGATAGGCGGAATATCGTGAAAATTTATTTTGTCTGTCGGTGCCATTCATAACTCATTTTCAGATGGATCGATTTCGACAAAATTTTTTGGATAGCAAAAGAGATAACGATGTGTCCTTTAGTTGAACGCGTACAGCTCAGACGCCATCTTCCGGATGTTTTTAATGTTTTTAAGGGTTCTTTGCAAATCTGGCCTTGTGGGTACCAGTGCTTCGCGGCCCATATCTCATGACATACGTTTCACGTCGAGAATGGAGACCATCATCTAGAATCAGCTCATCGAGATCTGCAATTTGTTTATAATGTTTTTTGTGGAACTACTAGATGGGCCGCTGTGGACCCGAATATGGTTCGTCGACCCTTTGTGAGAAATAGCGATGTTTCAAACTTCGCCGTGTTATTGCTTGTTTTTACCTTCTAATGAGTGCTTATTAGGTTATCATGCACTCTGAATACGGTCGATTTGCTATCTAAAGTCCAACTTGACTATATACTTATTTATAGGGGTTCCAGATTGTTATGGTACACGAAGCCAATTTCCAAAATATAGCGTCATTTGTCTCATTATGTATTACGTTCAGGGCATTAAGAATGGTCTATATTATATTATTTCTGAAGGATGAATACAATTATTTTATTTGGAGTAAGCGTGTTTATTACATGCCTTTTCATGTGTGAACAATTGGTGCAGGTTTAATGAACCCGATTTCCATCATAAAGTGTTTGGTTCCGTATTACGTACAGGTCATCAAGAATTAACAATATTTAGGTTGTTCGATAGCCTAACTACTATAGTTTGATTATCTAGAGTACAACACGAGTATCTGTCAACTGCGAGGCTGGTTCAATCTTGTATTCTCCATCTCTAGGAGACTATATTTCACTAGTCTTGATTTTATCCTAAAATATCAATAATTCACTTACCCTTCCCCAAGGGGATATTCATTTTACCCAAGGGGTGATTCCTATATTATCTTCCACAGGGGGATTTCTACCCATCTTTGGTATGGAGACCTCTAATTCTCCCTATTTTGGATATATCACTCCCCAATCCTAATATAGAAACCAAAATTCACAATTTCACGAATACTTATATTTTCAAGGCTGTGACATTGTAAACATACTCTAGGGTGGGACATAGTTACCGGAACTATGTCTTCGCGCAGTGGCGGCGTGGCCGAGTGGTTAGAGCGCCTGCTTCATAATAGTGAAGTCGGGAGTTCGAATCAAGTGGTCGCGCTAATCTGCTTGGGCAAGGGACTCAGCCACAATTGCTTCGCAGTACCTATGCGTTATACAGGTACTAGACTTTGGTCTAGGCGGATAAGATGATGGGTGGTGTAATGGGCAATCATCACGGCCAGCCTCCACACAATGCTTCGGCATAACAACCCGGATTGTCACCTAGTGCCGATTGCATCTTTATTCTTTATGTCTTCGTGCAAGCATCGCCTAGGGGTTGTCCAATGCACAGACCGGGGAAAATTATACGCTTGAGGGGCTTGTCGGTTGTGGTCCAACACCCAAGTTCTATTTAGGAAAAATCCTGTGTCACCTTTCCCAATAACACTAACACATAAAATTCTTTAAATTTTTCAGGGCTACGAACACTATAAATTTCTCAGGTAGTTAGGATTTTAGGTACACATATCCTACAATGCGTGATCGCTGTTACATTGTCGTCCCAAAAATCTCGCAAAAATATAAAAATCTTTACGGTTCTATAATAATAATATATATATATGTGTGTGTGCAGCAGGGAGTAACCGGAATTCCGATTCCGGTTCCCGTTCCGGAGAAAATCGTGTTCCGGTTGCGGTTCCGGCAAAGGGCAAAAACCATACCGGAACCGGAATTCCGGTTTAAAAATTTTGTTTGAAATTTTCCAAGTTTTTTGCTTCATCCTGTAATCCAAACATATGTAATATATATTATACAATGATCAAGCTCCAATACAACCAAGCAAAAGAAAAGATTAACCAATTTGCCGTGTGAAACGTAAGTAGGGCACATAATTTGAGCAAGAATTTTTCATAATAACCTGCAGGAGTTTGTTAAGTCAAAGCCAGTTCGATGGTTGTAGCAGCTATCTTACACATCCAGAAGTCTGTGGGATACGTTTGAATTAAACCGGTCCAACTCGGTAACAGAGTATGGCTTACGCAGAACTACTTAGGGTATGCTTGGCTAACATAAATTGCGTCAAGCACCCGCCAGTGCGCTTGTAAACTTGGTAAATCAGTCTAAATTGAAGTAAACTAACGTTATCTGCAACGCAGCTAGAAACTGCTTTCTTGGCAATGAACTGTATTTATTGAAGCTGTGCGAGCAGCATCACAGTGTGTCTCATTTAAAGCATTCTGATTATAAAGTTATCATTATGACCTAACTGACGGGCACTGTTTGTCCAACGCTAGCCTAAACAGTGTCTCTGACCACTGATCAGAAAATTACATTCTATCTATTATTTTCTCTTAGAATCATATAAACCAATAATTTTAAGTTTCCTACAGAAGAACGTGCAACAAACGTATGTGTAGTAAAGGGAGGCGACTTGAGACAGAGCGAAAGTGTGTATTCTACGCTCCAAGCTTTGTAAGCATATTCGATTTGACGCAGTGTACGCAATGGTGTATAGTGGAAGGCATTTTTTGCTCTGAATGTCCAAAAACCACATATTTGATCGATAAATAAACATTATTAGCTTCCTCAGTCTCTTTAAAGTTTCAGAAAGGCAATAATACCATCGCAATACATTAAGTTTAATGTAAAAGTTAATGCTGTAAAGTTATGTTTTTAATGCATTTTAAGTCCACTATACCTTCATTTCTTCCATCATCTGTTTTACTATATATAAATTTCGAAGACCAGGTTCCGGTTCCGGATCCAGTTTAAATGGACGGTTCCGGTTGCTGGTTTCGGTTATTCCCTGATGTGCAGGTCATAATCATACTCCGTCACCCATGTCATTTGTTATTAGTGCCTACTCTAGTAAAAATAGACCGTATTCCCTAGCTTAATTTGTATCCCTATATCCAATTTGTCTCTTTTATTTTGTTTTAGGCAACCTGTATAAATTTCTAGCTTTAGTGCTCAGGTTCAATTTCCTCACGTTATTATTACGATCAAAACAGGTAAAGCGCAGACCTTTGTTTTATTTAGTAGCTAATCGCCAAAACTGAAAGTGATTCCAAGGTATATGGCCTAAGCCTAAAAATCTTAGAGAAGTCCACCTCAGCTCCAGTCTCTGCCTCAGCTCTGGCCGCTTGTCGAGCTAAGACAGGGTTTCGGTGCCTTCAGGACTAATACATTTCATCTCAGCCACTCCTCCCATTCGCGGTTACAACTGCCCAAAATTACTGACACTATTTTTAAAATTTATGCTAACGTTTGTTCAAACCTTAACAAGTAGACACTACGGGACTGTTAATCGAACCCTCCATCGTAGTGGTATTTTACATGAATATTTTAAAATTAAATCCGGAATTCGCGTTCTCGAGCACCTTCCGGTGGATTCATCAAGAAAGAGCAGAAGACCGGAACAACGACCGAAATATAGCCAGTCAGCATGGAAACGATTCGAATATTATAGACCGGTATTATATGGAAGACGACAATACCAAGAAGGAAAAGACTCATCGGCACCAAGTGATAGGGGAGCACCATGGCTACGAGAAATAGAATCTCTCACAAAGATGTGAAGAAAAAGCAGCAAAGTATGGGTTTGACGTAGAAATTGTCAAACGAATGAGTGTAGAACAGAAAGTGGAGTTCTACCGGGTGCCATGAGTTGGTCAGAACGAAATTTCGTGGACACAGACGGAAATGTCAGACCCACAACAAAGGACGAACGGGAGCACGTTCAAAAATACTACAAAGAACGAAAAGATAAAGACTTAAAAGAAGGATGGACACACCGCCAACTAGAAAGAACTGATCGGATGATATTGCAAATAATGGAACGAACAATTCGAAAACAAATGTGAGACGAACAGGAAGAACAACGCAAAAAAAGGCCATCTACAAACGAATCGATGGATCAGAGTGAATGAGAAATCTCAAGACTGTATGAAGGATTTCCACAACAACAACAACCAGCGGAAATACCGAAACCGACACAGAAAGTGGGAAGTTTAGAATAATTGGTCTTAAAAAATAATGACCCTCGAAGTAAAGAAAGACCAAAACAAGAACGAAGTGAACATGAAAGAGATACCAAGAGATCGGTAGAAACAGTACCGGTTACAAAAGCCGTACGGGAAGCGGTGAAACAAACAACGCCAACGTTCAAAACAACGGAACCGATGGTAATACCACCGAAACCGATCGATATATCAAGATAATGGACCTCAAGTGAACGTTTAACGATTAGTACATGCGGATTTTCGACTTCAATATCAACGTCAGAAATAGAAGAAACGAGTACTGGGAAATTATCGGGACTGCAAAAACGACATCATGGCAGTCAAGCAAGCATAACATCGATTGAATCGGGACAAATAATACAAAGCCCCGAATTAATAACAATCGATGAGAAAGTGGCGGAAGGATTGATAGACCCTGAAAGGAAGATGGTTATGTACGAAAAAGAATCATTCGTACAAAAAGATATTGCGGAAATTAGAATGATTCAAAGCGCAATGATTGAGACGAACGAAAGAATATGGACATAGAAGTATAACACCGAACATGAAAATCGAAAGAAAATACAAGAAGCCTATTCTAAAAAGCCAGAATGTTCAAAGAACAGTGGAATTTGCGGAAACAAGATCTGATAAAGAAGAATCAAGAAATTGTGCAACTGCAACAAAAAAATGGAAGCAATGGATCCAGAAAAACAAACACCACAAGTATATACACCAACTCACAGAACAATCGCTGGCACGAATACAAGAACTACAGAAAGAAATCCAAGAAAAAGACGAAACGAACTGGGAATGGTCGGAGGCGTTCAATCAAAGTCAATATCAAGTGATCAAAATGGATCGGGAGATCAAATAAAAAGAACAAGCCTTCCAAGTAAAGACGATCGAATTACAGAACGCCGAAGAACTACTCACCTTGTCACGACAACGCGAAGAGGCTCAAGAAAGAGCAAGGAAAAGCATTCAAAACCAACTACAAGAGGCTCGCAAAGAAGTGACATCGGGACGAGAAGAAATAGTGGAAATTCAGGTGGCTACAAAAGAAGAACGAAATAAATAGTTACAGGAAACTATCAAAGAACTGCAAGCAACATTGGGACATAGTCGAGCCGAACAAGTGGAAAAAGATCCAACCACTCAAAGACTTGAGTGTCGAGATATAGCGGTTAGCACAGACTTTCCACAAATACCACACGACATACCTGATAAACATCCAGGTGAAGAAGTATTTCAACGGAAAGAAATACTTACTGAAGAATTGCCGCTACAAGGAGACCAACTTTGGAGCGAATTGTGCTACTTCGAAACGCAGATCAATACTCCATAATACGAAATCATATCAGAAGTAGTGATGGAGAAGATCGTAAACGAAGTGCAAGACAAATGGAGCGAAATTTTTAGACAAGAAGATTGGACTGACGAAAGAATAATAGCACAAATGCTGACGTTATTACGAGATCAAGAAGCAAAAATTCGATCAAAATGCCGAACACTAAAGATAACGGGAGAAGAATACCGTCAAGTAGTCCGACAATACGTAAAGAATGTCCAAGAATGGAACACGGGAATGTTCCATAACAAAATTGGACAAGTACAAAATCTACCAGAAGTGAAGGCGATTCCACTGGATTATGCTGAAATTATCAATAAGCAAATTGAATACGTCACATCACGAATTGCATCAAAACAAAGAGTAGATGGTATGCAAATACTGGGAAGGATAACAAAAGGAATATTCCAGGAAGGCGAAATGTGGGTTAGCAATGGAAAAGCCGTTGGATACATCAAAGGAAGAACCCACAACACGAAAATAATTACAGAGGACGAATGCAAGCAAGCGAAAAGAAAAATTCGTTGGTTCATAGGAAACAGAAAAGAATAAATCCTACAAGGAATCCACGAAGCACAACAACAGTCCTTGGATACGCAAAATCGACAGCGTGGATACCCGACGATAGAACAAATATAACGCGAAAGGTGGAGGAGGTGGCGACCCGTCCGGGCGTCGCTTCCTTACTAGATTTTAGTTGATCAGGAAGGCAAATAATGAGGGAAGAGAGGAAGAGAGTTGCTAACCGTCCGGGAGCGCTGGAAATCTCAGAACTCATGCCGACCGAAAAATGAACAATAAGATAGGAACTGAAATGGAACCAACAAACAATAATGGATAACGGAGTTGGAACAATGACAACGGGACCGAACAAAGAATCGACTCTGAAGTAATATGAACCAATGACGGAAGGACAATTGAATCGAATCAATCAGTAGAACCGAAAGAATTCGATACCATCGAACAACGACCAAAGAACCCGATAGTATAAAACCGGTAACAATTCCCAACGACGTAGAGATCCGTCAACCCAAAGAAACCACATCGATCTCAAATCACGATCGATAGAGACGATCATAATTGTGATGAAACCCAATTCCAACCATTCAAAGACGATAGTAATAGTAATAATTTTTGTCATAATCATTCCAGCCAAAACACTATCTAGTCCCCGCCTTAAAACTGTGCCAAATAAAAATAGTGCTCATAAAAATTAATTTTGGGTCATTGTTTATGCAATAATTATGTTATATTAACTTGTATTGTTACTAATCACATTTTATATGCTTCAGGCTTATGAGTTTTAAAATTTCGGGGGTAGACCTCAAGTCCGAAGACAACCGATGATAAAGAAAGTAGAAATTATAAATTGGGACGGAAATCAAAAGAATATATAAATTGGGATGGTATTGAATGAAGTAAATCAGGAAGGTAACAAGGGCCGGTTGAATGAAAGAAATAAAAAGGGAACGGTAGCGTCAGTGGAAGACGCATGTTTGGCGAAGGGGGTGAAAGGTGTCGAAAGAATATAAACAGGATACGGTGAATGTACGACAGGTAGAAAGAACAGCATCAGTGGTGGATCCTAAACCGACAGCCGGGAATGTAGGGGTTTAGTAGGCTACCAAGGGGATCCCGGGGCTAATATCCCAATTTTTATGATTTTTCACTAAAATATTTATTGCATCGCTCCCTCAAAAGTTTGGTTTGTTAAATTTTTAAAACTTATTTCCTTTTCTGTTCCAATTTCCATATTTTGCTTTTGTTTCAACTATTAGCTGTGCCTAAGTTAGGTTTTAGTTTTAGTGTATAATCAGTCTCGATCTGGATTTCAAAGAAACTGGTGATCTTTCTGAGGAGTTTTAATTGAGTTATCTTCGCGTTTTATATCGATGGTGACTTAGCTACTCTAGTGTTTGTAGTTTGTGTTTTACGGTTTGCTTCCCGGTACTAGATCTACGAGTGTGACGGCGCATAGTATTACTGCGTAAAGAATTACATATTACTTTCCAGTCTTAGTTCTAATCTTCAGTTATATTTCAGCGGTTACATTGCTGGAAGGAGCTTATACTAGTTCCTTCCATGGATCACTTCACATTACGGAAACGCCTATACTCGGGTTTCCTGACATAGTTATTCTATCTTACTGAATTATGATTATAGTAGCGCGATGAATGCGCGGTTCTCTTGCCTGAATTTTACTGATCATAGTGAAAACGGGTTTAGAGTGAAGGAAAGGACTATGGTTGGCAGCACAAATAAGTATTTTAAATCCATTATTATTTTTAATTAGTAATGCTAACTTTCCTCATAAAATCTAGAACAGTGGCATTAAGGCTTACTAAGGGAGATAGGTATTAGTACAATACTAGGTTTAGCAATAGCTTACAAATTTCGGCCCATTCGTGTCGAGTGAGTGATAACCAGGGCGAGAGTGTAGGTGGGTCTCGAATAAATTTAGTATATAGTGCTAAAACATCGGTGGCTACCGTCCGGCGTCAGCGGCGTGAGGCGCACTATTCTTGAGTAGACCGGTTGAGTAAGGGGTGAGGATTCGAACAACCACCTCAAGAAATCCCTAACCTAAAACCATCCTGAGACCATGCAGTAAAGGCCAGAACTGAGCAAACTTCAACTACATAGTGGTCGACCGCTTTTGAACAGTTTTAATAACGTGGTTGGCTACCGTCCGGCGTCGGCCTGTGTAACAACTGGCACTACTAGTGTAATTCTAAGTCTTAGGTTGAGGTACTCAGACAATCGCACAGTCGCTACCGTCCGGCGTCATCGTGTCAACCCACAAGGGCTTTAATAAAGTAACAAATAACATAAACCCTAACCACTATCGCTCACGTATAACCCTTAAATATTAGTTGATATAACTTCGGGTTAAAGACTAGGCCCATACTTGTTAGGTTCAAATAAATTGAACGGCTAAAATACTAGATAGGGATCGTCAAGCTTACCGAATTTAGTGGCCTAAGTGCGTGAAGGATACGAGCCAGACTGTGCATTAGTGGAAGTCAGAATGCTCGATAGAGTCCGGTGAAGCACTAATGTGAGCTGAAAACAATCGGGTACTTAAGAAAGTACCACCGTTTTAGTAACGAGAGCTCAGTTAACCGCATTGAAAAAATAGCGCGGAGCTTGTATGAGCAAAAATACGATACAAAAGAACAATATTGAGGCTTTTCAAACCGAGCTATTCGGATACAGTTATTAAATATATATAGTTCCACAAGTGGTCCACAAATGCGGTGTCTTCGAATTATTCTTGGTGTATCGCGCGTTCACCGCATAACGAATACTAACTGTCATTTGCTGACGCTGCCCTAGCCAAGCAACCGATACTACCTATGCTACCTGAATACAACTGAATAGACTACGTTGGCTAGGCTAGTGTGGCGAACGAGTGACGAACGTCTTCTGAAATGTTTGCTGTTTGATAAACGTCCAGCAAACTGGAAGTGTCCTCATGGCGCTCCTAAAAACCAGAGAGGAGAGATCAAGTCTTGTGTAATCGTCGTCATATCGGTCTCATGTGCCATTTTAAAACCTTTTTGACCGAAGTCATACATGCTGATTGAAAAATCGTAGAGCATTATATGGAGTCATGGAGGCTTATTTGCTTTACATATTGAGCCCAATTTAACTCAGATATGTACACCCGTTGTCGCATGGCTATAAGTAACGAGGTATTTAGGGCCATTCCGGGAAATATTGGAATTGGATAATCAAAAGGCACAATAAGAGATTTCAAGCTTTCAAATCAACTATCGCGCGAATCCACCCAGTTTAGTTATGTGTGTAACCCAATGAAACCCAATGACGTACATTGTCTAACGCCCATTAGGAATTCGTCGGTTCGCTCGTTCCATTCACCACACACAAAATTCAGCTATATAACACGTTACGTTAAATAATAAATTGGATCTTGCTATTATTTTAGTCCACACCTCCTAAGTTTTGAGTTTCTCTGCGTAGTTTTCAGTCATAAAAAGAGTAGACGAGGTTCGAATCTGCCAAAAAGTGTAATGCTATTCAGCCTTTCGTTATTTTCGTCAGCGGTACGTCGCGATATCGTTTTCGTCCTTAGTTCTACAGGAAGGTTTATGATCCACCAAAACGGACATGACTGCCCCACCAAATCCAGACAACCCCGGTTATTGGTCTACCGACTTATTCTCCACCCATGTTTCTGCTCCACTAAACTTGCATTCAGCCCATGTTCATGAAGGACTAAATTCAGCCCACACCGAGTTGTTGTGCCGCTAAATTCCACACCAATGTTCCTGGATTACTATTTCAGGTGGCCACAACTTCTTGGGGTACAACTTCTAAACCCTCCAAAGTTCTGAGAAGGGGTTGCACATTTTTCGAAGAATTTTAAAAAATGGTCGATCTTGCGGGTACCTGAGGCATCTAAAATAGTGGGCCAAGGACGCGAGGGGTCTGAACTAATGGACAAAGATCTTCGGTGCGGAGCAAGTTGGTTCAGGAGCCTGAGGATCTGAATTTAGTGGTCCACTAACATGGGTGGGGCTTAAATTTAGTGGTCTAAAGAGTGTGGAGAGTTAGTCATACCTACTCATAGGATGTGGGGGCTACCCTCCCTGAGCCTCGAATCCTTTCGCCTTCCTGAAAGGTCGTCCAACCCCTCCCTCCTGGCGGCTCAGCAGGCTCAAAGTTCATACGCACCCAGTGTGCCGCACCATATACTACCGGGGACAACCCTGGGAGGCTGAAGGCTTCTCCGAGGACCTGGCTATCCCCTCCTCCCCGGGACCTCGGACCTTGAGCATGTATGAGTATTAATCAACGGCCCAAGAATCTGGGGATCTGGATTTGGTGGTTCAAGAACATAGGTGGTGTAGGTATATATATAGAACTGAAAGGTTGAGGGCGAAAACGAGCGCGACACAACGTGGACGCGAGGACCGAAAAGTTTAAGAGTGTAACATTCTGCAGCACTGTTAACCATCGATGACTCTTAACCATAGATAGGACATCGAAATGTAGGTGCTTGGTTTTCTCCGACGTATGATTTATCTCAATAAAACCAACGTTTAAACTCGAGCACGGGTTCGATTCGAACCCTCTCCTGATGTCGAAGCCGCAAGCAGATGGATTACTGACTGAGCGATCCCTGCCGGACACCACAAAAGTTATACAGCTTGTATGTTCGACACTAACCTGCTAGATGTTAAGCAAAAAGAAATATCGGTCAAGGGTTGTAGGTATGACTATGGGGTTGCAAGGACGGCAGTAGAATTAAACCGCAATACACCTGCATACCAAGTAACAAATTCTTGATTTGGGCCTATCGATAGGTGTTTTACGAAGCGAATATGTAAAAGCGGTCGGCGGACAAATTGAGCAGAGTCAGGTATTTTCTTTTTCAAAATGGGTCTTGGGTCCAGTAAATTTCTTTTGGGTCCAGACCTAAAACGCCGTGTCCAGACATACAATTTTACCTAGAGAATTTCACGAAATTTTTGAGCGGAGCTCGGCGAAGCCGAGCGAAGCGTTTTTATTTTCTGTCTGGGAGTAAAAAGGTCGATGTCCGTCCGTTCGTTCGTTCTTTCGTTCAGTCCGACGGATCTCAAGAACCACTGAACGGATTTTAAAAAACTTCTTTTGTTTGAAAGCCTATCATGTCAGAGTATGCACCTGATATTTGGGATTAAAAAATTTTGAGTGGTTAATTAGTAATTAGTTAAGCTTATGCAGCTAAAATAGAGAATTTTGCAATATTTGTGTTATTTATTGAAATAGACTCGTTTCGATCAAACCATTATAGGTTTTTTGGGTCGAACAATTCAAATATAATATTTTTACCAATGATAAAGCCGTATGCCCTATGCAATGTAGTTACAAGAACATAAAATTGAGTACATTCGTAATGCCGCAGCCCAAGCTCCGCTCACAAATGTAGTTCCACTACCGACTAGTACACAATAGAGAAACATGATTACGAAACGCAATTTGACGTTATTACATAATTACAAATATATATATTATTCTCTGCCTGTCCCAAGCCAGGATAAACGATGATGTCCATCCATGAAACCAGCAGCAAGCAACTACGTATATAAACATGTAAGCACAAACGACTGAAAGCCTGCACTTTGTAATACAGTCTATTAGTAGACCCTGTATCTCCGAAGCCAAAACTGCCCTGGATCCACCGTAGGTCCAAAAAAATTTTTCGGGTCCATGTAAAAATATTTGGGTTCAGACCCACTTGGGGACCCAAAAAAACCTTGGAGTCAGGGGTCGCGCTATTTAAATTTTTAGTACCGTTGTAGCCGACACTCTGCTCTGCACAGGTTGTCCATGCGGTAACTTGGTATGGGTAGCGGACTGCAGTGTATTTCATGGATATATTGTCTTAATTGCACCAAATGTTGTCCTGTGGCTCTTCAGAGGGACCCTGCCATTTTCAAGGCATATTGTCAAAATTTTCTTTAAAATTGCGGTGTCTGCATCAGAGGCATTTTGTGTTTCTGACATGATTTTTTCTTGACAAACGTTTCAGGGGGCTGCGTTCACCATTGGCAAAATTTTCAGCAAATGGAGAGTCCAGTTGTCATTTTGTTAAAATTAGGTTGATGTACTTATCTTGTTGCTTGTAAAACAATATTAGATGTGAAGCTTCTTGGTTTTAGATCAGTTATATTCGCTATTTATTCTTTACAATAATTGAATTTGAATGTAATGGTTAACACAATTTATTAATTTATTCATTGTAAAATGAGCAAGTCAGAATTGATCCATACGATTGAAGTTCAAAAGAAGCAGCTGAATAAGTATGAAAGAAAACTGAAAGGCAAGTTATTCTATCTTGTACAGTAACAAGATACAAATGCGCTATTTTGACCAAAACTTCAGCCGCTGATAAGAGACAAAATTTTCATACCATGATAACCTTCAATTGGGTGCATGGTATAGCCAGGAAACTATATAGATTTACAATATTAGCTTGTACCATGCATTTTTTTTATATTTTTGAGAATATTGTATAATCATTGGAAATTTTGGTCAACCTCTGGAAAACATCGATTTTTCTTTTTTAAAAGTAGGTCTAAACCAGGGTGGTGAAGGTGAGGCGAACTGATAAAATTGTTGCAGTACAATAGAGTGATATGTGACGCACTTTGGGATGCAACCTGGGACCCGTTGTTCAGTTTTGGGCTTCTCGGAAAAGAGACACGAAGCTCTGGTTCGACGGCGGGCTTCCTGAAAAGTAGTGGCTTCTTGAAGAAAGGCCAGGAACTATTGTCTCGACGGGCTTCAGTAGAATAATCTATATAGGTATATCTTGATGTTGTGGTTTCTCAGAGAGAAGCCACGAACCACTAATTCGACGGAGTTCCGGAAAGACACTATATGTATATCGGATGTTAGTCCAGTGATTTTTGAGGAGGTTTTGTGCTATAGTTTACTAGTATGAAATGTTAGGCGACTGAGTCGTTGTGGACTTATGTTGGGAAAATGTCGAATGTTACTTTATTTGACCTGATTTACGGATTAGTTCCTAGCCCAAGTGGGTCTGTTTGTAAAATTCTTTGTAGTATAGTCGTCTTTCCTGTTTTACAGGCACACTATATTTTAGTGTGCGAAAAAAGTATATATACCATTCGACGCATCTCGAGACAGTAATTGTGCGGAAACCTGAAAATTGACAGATTATTATTTGGAAAATGGTATCTCGTAAGATTTGCATATAATCCTTAGATGTCGCTATGAGGCTACCACCCCCAGTGGTCGTGCCCCCATTCCACTCCAAGTCACATTTAACACTCCTCCCCCTGCACCCAAAGCGGGCAAAAAAAATTTTTATCAAAAGTTTAGTAAATATGTCGGCGGGGTTTAATACCTCTGTTCTGCCGACACTATCCTCCTAAGTCGATCGACATTCTATACCTAAGATATAATATGTACCTTATATGTACCTTTCTTCTCCCAAGGTACATTACAGATGAGGCAAAGAATCGTTTCAATTTCACATCGAAGATTCTGTCGTACCATGTGGGAGATGATGCCCTCGCAGGCGCGAGGTTCGAGATTGAAAAGAAACAAAATATACAAATTAGATAACAGGAAGTACATCAGCGTTGTGCAAACGATGCTTGAACGACGGCACAGATGGCGCCCATACAACTGCAGGGGGCAAATCGTTCCACATTCTCACAACTCGGTATGGGAAAAAGTTTTTGCGGATATCGAGACGCGGCGTGCTTTTGGTCTGCAGTTTTAAGTCATGTCCCCTTGTACCAGAATAACCAGGCAAGAAAAAGTCAGACACATCGACATCTACTAGACCGTGAATCATTTTGAACAGCAGAATCAAATCGCTGCGTAGTCGTCTAGTAGCTAACGATTGCAGCTGAAGATATTGCAGCCGCTCAGGATATTGTAGATGACGGATGAACGGCAACAGCTTGGTAGCGTGTCTCTGGACCTTCTCCAGAACGTGGATGTCTCGCTCTAGATATGGAGACCACACATTTACAGCATGTAATGTGATATTATGAGCTATTTATCGTATAGCGATTTCAGACATAGCACCCTTAGTTGAAACGGAGCGAACGAAGCGTGCGGAGTTTGTAATAAGGGCATTAAAGGGAAAATTTATACTTTCTTTTTTCTGTTGCTGTCTTTCATAACTCATTTTTGGATATACGGATTTCCACAAATGTTTTCGATAGCAAAATTGATGAAGATGTGCCCTTTAGTTGAACGCCAACTGCTCCAACCACATCTTCCGTATCAAAATTTCAAGTAACAGATTCATAAGGGTTCTTTGTCACAAGTGGTCATACGGGTACCAGTTTTTTGCGGATCATATCTCTCGACACAGGATTCGCAGGGAAAAATGCATCGAGATCTACAACCTTTATGTTTTGATTTCGCCGTTTTACCTTATACGTATACAATGAGTACCTATTAGGTTAGCAAGCACGCTGAATACAATGGTTTGGCTATCTAAAGTCTAGTTTGACTATATTATACCTTTTCATTGTGTTTCAAGGGTTTTACGGTCGACGAATCCAATTTCCAAAACGTAATGCGTTTTCATTTGTCTGATTATGTATTGCGTGCAGGGTGTCGCGAATGGTCTATATATAGGTATTTCTGAAGGTTGAATCCAACGATTTCGTTATCTAGAGTCAACCGGAGTATCTTATGGCCTTTCAGGCATTTTATAGATTTAGGGTCAATGAACTCGATTTCCAGAATATAATCGGTCTTCAGTTGTTTGGTTACGTATTGTGTACATTTCATCAAGAATTGTCTATATAGGTTTTCTGTTAGGCTGAATAGTACGTATGCTTTGGTTATCTAAAGATCGGCACAAATACTTAATGTGTTATCAGTTGATTTTGATAGGTTTAGGGTTGACGAGGTGTTAGGGTTTTCAACGGGTTTAGGGTTCAAGAGGTTTTACTGCTATATACATCAAACACAGCCCGTTATGGGTAATTAAATTGACAGCGTAAAAACGAAACCACGCTCTCATCGTTTCACACTAGCTTGCGATTTACTAGTAATAATACTGTTGGATGTTTGTTTTAATGGCGGCGGTCATTTGTGGCAACAACTGTATGTGCTTAAGTAGTGTATAGTTTTAGACGTCATCCAAGCCTATAAAGCGTTATTGGTCGAAAAAGAAGCGCTCGAAACCAGCGTTCAAGCCTTAGCAGATGAATCGTCGCCGAACAACACTAGTGGAGAAGGCACCGAAGAGCAACAACCTAGCTGTGCTGCTGATCCGGACAATAATTTATCGGCGGTAGCTCATCTTTCCATAATTGACACGAACGAGGATGACTCAAGAAGCGAAGTCTCGATCGAGAGTAGCGCAACGTCTACAACTAGTCGGGGCAATGCAGCGGTAATATGATATTCTGGAATTTATATTTCTCATGACTATCTGAAATCATTTGAAGATAACTTTTTGTTCTTTATTTGCGACGGAGTAAAAATATAGGTAAAATTGTCCGCATATAGAGAAGCATATTATACTTAAAGCTATATATATATTACGTAGGTACATTATTTATTAAAGTTGCGACATGTCGCTACATACATATGACACACATATGTCGTCACATTGCTATCTTCGACCGGTGATAGCCGGCCTTCGACGGCCTCGTATCGCTATCTTTGAGTATATGTTTTTACTGGTCTGTCCACCGTGTGGTGGGGGGGACCCCCAATTTTACAAATCTCTCATGTTCGTGAGATTTTCTTCCATATCCGTCCTCCCACTCGCCCAAAAACCCTCGTTTCTAGTAAAATGCCTCCTGCGAATAATTGTCAATTCTAGCAATGTTTTGCCGATTTTTGTCAATTTTCTCAAAATTCTCAGTGCTTCTTCGGCGCGAAGGAGTCCCTCCTCAGGACGGTATGATGGATATACCCTGCTTTTTGCTATCCTCAGTCAGACCCGAAAAATCCCATCGGACCAAATGAAACCCTAATCATACCCAAAAGGCTCACATCAAGTTAAAGTAGGAATCCCGCAAAACATATTCTTGTCTGTATCTAAGCAACCGGGGCAGATATTTCGGCCAAATTCAATAAAACTATATAAATCGTTTGTACCATATAACCCTTGAGTCCAGATTAGGGTCCAAAAGGATTTTTAAAAGGCCCAAGAGACCCAAAATATACGAAAATGGCACCATTTCCTGAACCGCTCGACCTATATGGCTGATATTAAACTCGTTTTGTAGAGCAACACAGCCTTTATGTAGCTGATAATCTTGTACCAAGTTTTCATTCTTTACGCTGCGTGGTTGGGCCAAAATGGCTTTTTGAATGGGACCAAGAGACCCGACATACACGAAAATAGCAATATATTCCGAACCGCTCTAGATATATACTCATAATGGTGTCGCTTTGTCGAGCAATGCAGCTTCTATGGAACTGGGACTTCTATCTGTTATAGTGGGATTTTGATGGGCCCAAGAGGCACAAAATACATGGAAATGGGAGTACCTGCGTAACCGTTCGAGCTATGTGTGGGTGTTTTGATCTCGTTTTTAGATTAATTCACACCATATATAACTGTAGATAAAGTACTGTTGATTTTATTATTCACTCTGCAGGATTGGGTCAAAATGGGTTTTTGAATTGGTCTAAGAAACCCATATTATACGAAAACAGCAATATTTTCTGAATCGCTGGAGCTATATGGGTGATATGTCCATTTTGTGGGTTAGTTCGTCCTCTGCAGAGTTCACTGATGAACTGCACCGCTTTTGGCGTTGTAGAGCAATGCAGCCTCTATGTAGCTGTAAATCATGTACCGTGTAGTCACTATTTACGCTGCAGGGTTGGGCCAAAATGGGTTTTTAAATGGGACCAAAAGACCTGCAATACACGAAAATAGCAATATATCCCAAACCGTCCGATAATGGTGTCACCTTGTAGGGCAATGCAGCTTCTACGGAACTGGGGCTTCTGTGGGTTATAATGGGATTTTTATGGTCCCGAGAGGCCCAAAATACAAGAAAATGGTAGTAACCCTCGTAACCGTTCGAACTATGTGGGTGTATTTGGTGTGTTTTTATATCAATTCACACTCTATCTAACTGCAGATAAAGTACCGCTGCTTTCATTGTTCATGCATATTAGGGTCAAAATGGGTTTTTGAATTATCTCAAGGGAGCCATATTATACGAAAACAGCAATATTTTCTGAATCGCTGGAGCTATATGGGTGATATGTCCATTTTGTGGGTTAGTTCGTCCTCTGCAGAGTTCACTGATGAACTGCACCGCTTTTGGCTTTGTAGAGCAATGCAGCCTCTATGTAGCTGTAAATCATGTACCGTGTAGTCACTATTTACGCTGCAGGGTTGGGCCAAAATGGGTTTTTAAATGGGACCAAAAGACCTGCAATACACGAAAATAGCAATATATCCCGAACCGTCCGATAATGGTGTCACCTTGTAGGGCAATGCAGCTTCTACGGAACTGGGGCTTCTGTGGGTTATAATGGGATTTTTATGGTCCCGAGAGGCCCAAAATACAAGAAAATGGTAGTAACCCTCGTAACCGTTCGAACTATGTGGGTGTATTTGGTGTGTTTTTATATCAATTCACACTCTATCTAACTGCAGATAAAGTACCGCTGCTTTCATTGTTCATGCATATTAGGGTCAAAATGGGTATTTGAATTATCTCAAGGGACCCATAATATGCGAAAACTGCAATATTTTCTGAATCGCTGGAGCTATATGGGTGATATGCTCATTTTGTAGTTCAGTTCTTCCTCTGCAGAGTTCAATAATCAACTGTGCAGATGAATGGCACCGCTTTTGTCTTTATTTGCGCTGCAAGGTTGGATCAAATTGGGTTTTGAACGAGTTCAAAATACACGAAAACGGCAATATCTTTGCTATCACTCGATGTCTAAGGACATCAGTGATCTGATTTTGTGGCGCAATTCATCCTGTATGTAGATACTGAAAAGTATAGTAATATTATAATACGACAATTTACTTTTGAACCAAGTTCCTAAATGGCCTAAATAAAAGGATTATGATAGTTTTGTTGCTAGATATAGTTTCTTATAATACTAGTGACATGTTGCATTTCCTGATATATTCCTAATGTTAAAACATATGTCTAAGTTTGTGGATGCAGCTGGCCATGTACGCCTCTTCCTAGGCCTTAACCGTTCAGTATATGTTAATATTTGCCGTTTGGTATTGCTATATTTGGATCGAAATTTTGTACACAGTACATATGTCAACATACTGAACCGTGTAAACGTTCGTGCTCACAGTTTTGGTATTTGTAGTATTGGTTGTTTCGAAAACACGTTGAAGATCTGTGGTGTGCAAAAGCAATCGGCACACGCGTACATTTGTCAGTTTTGAAGGCTTGTGCGATGTTTTCAGGCAAGCCGATCTAATTTCAAACAATCCACGCAACCCATTACCCCTTCACTTTGACATCCCGAAACGATTTATAATTTTAGCCATATTATTTGTCGTATCTTGTTGTACTTTCGCATTACTATATTTAGTGTATTGAGCTTCCTGATATAAGTATCTCTACATCTGCGGTACTATGTGTTGAAAGTTTAACGTACTCAACGCATATGACTGTGTCAACTGAGGCAAGACGGTAAGCGTGTCACTTCCTTAAGACTTCGGCTAAATTAAAGCCTACATCTAAATGTCTCAGGTCGTGCTGTGTTGTAATATTTATGCTTAAAATTCTTTTTTATATTTTCATTTGAAATACGGTTTGTGTAATGGACAATTATGTCAGATGAAAGCATATAACATGTACACACAAAACAAATTTGTGATACGATTGGAGTTGCTGGTAATGTAATTAATCAGATTTATCCTGAGCTATGTTGAGAAGTATCAAGTTGGCCAAAATCAATACGGCATGTTTAAAATTGAAGAGGCATGCATCGAGATCTTCACAGTCCAAAGAAATGTAACGCTGAAGTGAGCTGACTTATGCGAAATCGTCTAGATTGTAATATTTGATTGAAATTGAGCATGCTTTTAGTAAATCCTGCGTGCCTTGCACTTATAGCGTAGTTGTGTTTTTGCTTAAAGGTTACATGCAATTAATATATTTTAGAGTGACGATAAATCTAGTGCCCTGTCACAAAGTGCAAAAGAAACTCTACAGAGTAGCCTGGCGACGCTAACGCGCGAAAAGACTCGTATGACGGCTGCATTTAAAGAAGACAAACGTGCACTAAATGTATGTACCTATATATACGTTGAAATGCCCATTCCTATGAAAGAAATCAAGCAATAATCATGGCTACCTAAAAGATTACGTCGCATTGTGTAAACATTGATCAGTCGCTAAGCGTAATTACAAATACAAGCTTTGGACAATATATGTATTTATTATAATAGCAAGCTTAACGTTGTTGAAAATTAAACTAAATGCATTTCAATGAGTGCACTGGAAATTTCTGTAACTTGCAACTTCTCTCCAATGCAGCTAGGTTGGATTGGTCTTAACCATGTTATCGCTATTTTTTATGTTGTGACTTACTCAAACCAGTCTCTATGAAACTTGAAACAAAAGATACTTCACAACACATTTTACTCAATAATTGCCGCTTTGTTACGGAAGTCTGAAAACATAATCTGTGGTAGAGATCTCCGGGCTTTACAAGTTTCTGACACGGCGGTGTTAAAAAGTAATCATATTTGTTTTGGATTGTGGTTGATTTTAAATTAGTCAATTTGGCAGGGCGCCCGCGCCATCAGGGAAATCAGGGAAAATAATGCATCCATCAGGGAGATCAGGGAGAAATTGCAGCTGGTATCAGGGAATTTTTACGCTGTTAAGATTATTGATAAATTAATACGGATAAGAAATTGTTTTCTGAAAATAACCGATCCATTCTCCCAGTTTCCGTTTGTCCGGCTTTGACAACTTAAGATCCCATCAGTTTCTAACTTGCTTTTGTTTTTCAGCACACTTTTGTACAGAAGTACAAGATAAGAATACATGAACTGCTAGGTTTTTTCGTTAGGTACATGTTTTTAATTCGGCCGTTTGTTATTCTAAGTGATTTCTAAAGCCAAGCGCATTTCAGTACTTTATTTTTTTCGAGTCGGTATTGTGGATGTAAAGTGTTCGTGCTTAGGATTTCGTTGTCTTTCCCAAGCGGCATTCTGGGTCTTAAGTGACCGTGCACGCCTTGGATTTAGGATTATTTTGTTTCCAAGCGGCATTTTGGGTCTTAAGTGACTGTGCACGCTTTGGATTTAGGTTTGTTTTGTTTCCAAGCGGCATTGTGGGTCTTAAGTGACTGTGCACGCTTTGGATTTAGGTTTGTTTTGTTTCCACGCGGCATTGTGGGTCTTAAGTGACTGTGCACGCTTTGGATTTAGGTTTGTTTTGTTTCCAAGCGGCATTGTGGGTCTTAAGTGACCGTGCACGCCTTGGATTTAGGATTATTGGATTGGATTTATTGGATTATTGGATTGGATTGGATTGGAAACCGGACTCGATGTATTTTATCACAGCCTACTTGCAGACTTGCCCGACAAACACTCATTGTGGACTGTGGTGCAACTAATTCTGCTTCTGAGTGCTGGCAATGCGGC
The DNA here is from genome assembly GCA_030248225.1 of Trileptium ribeirensis. Classification (NCBI taxonomy): domain Eukaryota; kingdom Metazoa; phylum Nematoda; class Enoplea; order Enoplida; family Thoracostomopsidae; genus Trileptium; species Trileptium ribeirensis. Next base: position 60,511 of record JASANE010022265.1, on the reverse strand, counting down.
TGTTGAAGGGGGGTTTTCGGTTAACAATGACTTCATAATTGAAAACTTGAAGGAGTCCACACTCATCGCACAACGACTAGCGTACGACGGCGTTAAAGATGCTGGCGGTGCCTGCTGTATTACAATCACTCCTGCTATGCTCAAATACGCCAAGGCGTCGCGCCAACGTTACCGTGAAGCCCTCGATGCCCAAAAGAAGGAAGAAGAGCGGCAAAAGGACAACGCTGCACGTAGAAAGCGAATCGTGAAAGAATTGAAAGAGCTCGAGGAGCAAAAGAAAAAAGCTCGAGTAGAGGCGACGGCTACATGTGACACTATTGATAAGCGAATGGAGGAGTTGCGCAAGCAAGCTATGTGACTAGGTAATTTGTTTTACACATTTTGTTTTGTAACTGTTATAATTCTATGTATCAGTGTTGCTTGCAAGTTCGAATGCTTTGTTGCTTCATAGAGATAGTATTTTTGTAATTCAGTATCAGGGAAAATTTTTAGTTGCCATCAGGGAAAAACTTCCAAATATCAGGGAAATCAGGGAATTTTTTTTCGAAAAACCCGCGGGCACCCTGATTTGGGTTCGTGTAAATTGCATATATTTGTCTACACACATCGGGCTGGCAGTACTCCATTTATCTATTTGTCTGTTTGCCAATAATTAGACTGTACCAAACTATTTGGAACAGTCGGACTGGCCTTGGTGCATCTTAGATTGTTTCACTACATTTTAGCCTTACAATTCCTCTCTGTGCATTATGTTAATATTCGTGTACTTTTGTCTGGCATAACCTGTTCAGAATGTTTAGAAGCAGATAGCAGAACTTTCCGAAGAGCTAAAAGAAACGAAAGATAGCGCTGAACGTGAGAAGATGGTGCTTCAGCAGCAGCTGAAAGAGGTTCGATAACATTTTATGTTACTTTTTAAGTTTTGTTGGCTTTCGGCGTAATAATCCTCTATATGGCTTTCGAAATTTAGTTGCTTTGTAATTCGGGAGTTGGTAACATTCAATGATTTTTGTGTAAAATGGCAAAATTTAAACATTAAATAATCCAAGCCTATTTTGCGAGCAGGACATTTCAAAATTTGGAGTGTATCGGTGAAGAAACCGACTTTCACAAGTCGAAAAATTTTGTCATAACCCCCGCGCCCGCTCAGAAATCATGTATTTTTGCAAATATTGCACATATACAAATATTTTTGCAAATGTCTCACAATAACAAGTTTAATTAATAATACCAGTTTTTCCAAAATTCAATAAGAATTGTCTGTTTCATTAACTCATCTCTACTGATGGACGTTGCTATTTATACATTTATAACGTCGTCTTGAAACAAAACCCTAACTGGATAGAAATAAAGAGACCATGGGTCAGTCATTATTTGTTTTAGATATATATTAAGCACGCAATAAAATGACTTGGAAATGTATTTATTTATTAATCTGTTCAGGAGTTGATGGTGGGAATTGTACAGGAGACGTTTTCTACCATGCGTAGAAATGAATGCGACAACAAGATAATTTATTTATATTACGTCTCTCACTAAAATGGTTGAAAATACTGTCACTCCGATCTGAAACGCATATTATTGTGATTTGTTCTTCTGGCTGGTTACGTGTTGCGATTGTCTCTTTAGTCGTGAAATGAAAGTTCACATTTGCGGGAGGCGAATTATTTAGCCGGGCTCCCCATTCGCTAAAAATTTTGCCAGGGGGTATGAACCAGGGTGGCCCCTGGTTCCGAACAGTGGGGCACCCGATTTTGGCAGGGGAATTTTGCCAAGAGAAAAACGGTTAAAAATCGTGTCAAAAACGCTGCCAAAACGCTTGTGATGGGAAGCAAAGTGATTTTGAAGCAAATTTCAAACAGATTTTGCGAAAATTTTGGCTTCAGAACGAAATTTTAGTACAACTTTTGATCAAATTTTACATACCTTAGACGAACAAAAAAATTTGCCAATCGGCAGCGAACCGGGTGGAGCCCAAATTTTGCCAGGGGCACCTGTTTTGAACCAGGGGCAACCGAAAAATGCCATGCCCCCACCCCCCAATTTGGAGAGCCCAGTTTAGTCTGGTCTGTTTACTTGGTGCGTTGTCGATATTTCAATAAATAGGTATTGTGTAACGCCCAGACGGTCAGTGATCATTTCTTCGAATGAGCCGGTACCGGTTCAAGAATTTATAGCTTACCTTAGTGTTAATTTTAATGATAATTATTTGTATAAAGTAAAATGTATATGGATTGAGATGGGCTGTGTTATTTTCTGTTTTTTTATGATTTAGAGAAACCGTCGAAATGAAAAAGCTGTACTTCCTATAGCAAACTTCTCAGACAGAATTTCATAGTATTAAGCTGTTTTGTACAAATTGTGGGTTGGGGATTTTTGCTTTTTCATTTTTCCGGTAATATACCAGATGCGCTTGGTTAGTTTGAACAGGCAAAATTTATGACTTCTTCTTGTTCACAGTCTCCTAGCCACTTTTTGTTGCCTACGGGCAAGGGCCCCTGGACACAAAAATTGCTAAGATGTTTGCTAATATTATGTTTCAAAGCTATAAAGTTCATTGAGTGGCGTAACTGTTTATGATATCCAGCTCCAATCCTCGAAATAGCGTTTCGGATGTGATGTATTAAAAACATGCTGTATTTCAGCAATAAATGTAGTAAGTAGCCAGGTTTGAGCTGAAAGGTAGATAACCATTTAATGATCCCTTTTTCCAGGTTTTTCAGCGAATGTAGAAATTGGTTATGAACAAATTTTACAAAACAATACAATATAATACTATGTTTTCATATAGCGCCTTTTTCATAAAAAATGTTACAAAACATGTTTTTAATCAAGCAAATTAGCAAAAGGATATTTGCAACGATAGCTATATTGTAGTGGGTTAATAACGCATCTGAGAAAATAAACTGGGTTCCCTAAATTGGGTGGTTGATTGTTTCGATTCCTCTTGGTTCAGAACGGGTGCGCCCTGCCAAAATTTTGACCTCACTTCGTTCATTGGGCGCATACCATATTTCACACCTGTCACGCCACTTTGATAAATGTAAAATTTTATATATCATTCATATCGCATTGGCAGGCTGAGCAGAATTATGGTAAAATAAGGCAGAATCGCTTCTCGGATTAAGGAGTTGTACGTGAAATATTAAGCCTAAGTTACGAATTTGTGAAGCGATATAGCATATTTTGCCATCATTCGACTCAGCATGTCATTGTGGTTCTAACGATACATTGAATTATACATTTATTGAGAAAGCCTTTGTCGAAAATTTGGGTACCGTTCCACCCACCGTAAGGGGGCTGTTTTAGTGCACAGAAAGATTGAGAAAATTGTCATAAATGTGGCTGAAATGGATATATTCTGAACTACCTTGTCGAGCACAGTCGAATAGTTCTAAAATTATTACTGTATGTGACCCAGGGGACTAAAGTAAAGCACCTAATTTTTCCATAACTGCGGTGAAGAGTTTTGAGTTAGGCTTAATATTTTCCCTATTTAGAATCTAGATTAACTTCACTGCTTTTTTCATAAAATATGTTCTTCATTCAAATTCAGGCACGCGCTGGGCTGCGTCAGCTGCAATGTGAACGTGAGTGCGAGCAAAGTGATCATTTGGCAGTTGTTAAAGAGCTTCAGTCGAAACTTGCTCAAGAACGAACAAATACAGAATCATTACAGAAAAAGGTATGGTGAAAGTTTGTTTATTATAAAATAAAGTGTGCGGATTTCAATGTTACATTATATTTGAGGGGGGGCGGTCATTTTTCGCCTCGATTTTCTTTGTTTCGGAACGCGGTCAACAGTACCACAGCATTACTGAAATGCTGCGTGTATTATGTAAAAACGGACCTATCAAATACCTTTTTTCAAGAGTTTATATTGAAGTCTGAGTGTTAAAAAAATCGTAATCTCGTATTGTGCTGAAAATATTAATAATTCTGGCCTGCAGTTTTAATGGTACGAGTATAAGAAATGCTTCTGATAGAACATTGACCAAAATTAACATTCAGTGTTAGCGTTATTCATTGTTTGCTATCGTAGACTCTGTTTGAGGACAGTGAAAAGCGGTATAAGGAGGTGTTGTTGATTTGTGGTTTGCGTAATTGAATTCTGAGTGAGCGAGTGAGTGAAACGAGCGAAGCGAATAATTCTTAATAGCCAGGAGTGTGAAATTTGGCAGCGTCTGTTTGTGGTTTTTTCAGGTGACACGCATAACTCAACTTCTGATAGGAAGATCAGGTCGTAGAGATACCTCATTCGAAAGTGAAATCTCTATTTTTGCCCTTTTATTTAGGCGCAAGAACCGATTCCAACTCCTTACCTCCCCAAGCAGGGTCTTTAGGGATCCCACGAAAATACGTTATGAGCCATATCTCAACGATTACTGGTATGATCTGGCCGCATTTGATCTTATTTTGTTAAAAAGCTGTGTCAATGTTATTATTGCCGAGGTCCCATACGCTCCAGGCATGGGTCAAAATGGGTTTTCAAATGCACCCTTGGGACCACCGAAAACACTAAATTGATCACACCTCTTTACCGCTGTAGCGATTCAGCTAACATTGGGCTCATTTTTGTTCAGAAAGCAAAACACTAAATAGCTATATACGCTGCGTTGCTATTGACTGCACATGTCCAGCAGGATTGGATAATGATGGTTTATAGATTGGGCCCTTGGGACCCCGAAAACACCAAATTGGACATATCTCCTCAACCACTGGAGCTATTCCGCTAAGATTGGCCTCTTTTTGTTCAGAGAGCAAATCTCTATATAGTTATATGTGGTGCTCTACTATTGGATTCCACCTGCATAGTATGTTTGAATAAAGAAGAACTAATACAAGAATTGAACTGATGAGGCTGCAAAGCTATATTTGTGATATTTGTTGTGCGCTTGAATGTAATTGTGATTGTAAATGTAAGTGTGTATGTAAGTATTTTCCTAACTTTTATATTATACGCTCAGAATTCACTTTTTTGGCCATGAGACAAGTCCCTAGTATTATTAAATGACTGTGTGAGAAACTATAAATGTGCAGTGGATAAAGCTGATGTTAGCTTTTAATCGATTAGTTTGTGGTACATCATTCACTCATGTGTCAATAATTGCTGCATTGTGGAAGTAGGCTATGCCAGCTGTGCAAATATTGATTTTCGACTATTGCGATATGTTGTTTCAGTGTGCAGTCTGAGAATATAACGTTATATTTTTGATTTATTTGTCTTTGAGCTGCTATTGTGTTAATAATGAATCAGAGTTTCCCGGTGCTCATGGAAATAAGGAAATAGGAAATTTTGGCTTTTCATCTGGGGAATAAGGGGAATTACGGAATTTTATGGGATTTCTCAAAAAATTGTTTAGAGTACTTTTTCATGGAACACCGATATGCGAAATGTCAAAATGTTAAATGAATAATGTAATCTCAGTGTTAAATAAACGAAGTCTAGTCTTCTCACACTATTTGACCTTGCCGTTAGTTTGTTTTGTTTACGTTCTTAGCATTTTGCCAGCCACCAGTCATCCCAACCATATCGTCTTCAACATTGATGCTATGCTGATAGTACCATTATATACATGTCGCAAATCAATGTATATAATTTAATTTAGCACAACTGATCATGTTCAGTAGCTTAATTAAAGACAGAAAGCAGTATCTGGGCTTGATGCACTGATAAATGTTTTGTAATTGGATTGTTACATACGAAATTCTGAATCGTGTGTAAATTTTCTGTTGTTATCCGTGTTTATCGCTGTGCTCAATGAAATTAACGTATAAATGTATCTGTTTCATTGTATATATAGTAAAGTCAATAATTATGCTCTCCCAAGTCAAATTCAACAAACTTGGTTGCTTTACTGGCTACTTGGCTATTTTAATGTGTATTGTACCGAAAATGCTTTGAAACTGGGCTATAGCAATAGCGAAATCTGCGAAAGCATTGGAAGAGCATCAGGGAACAGTATATTTTTCGCCAAAATCGCACGGGTACCCTGATGAAGATAGTATACTTGTTTATTTTAGTGTGGCAAAACTCGTTGCGCTATAATGAGTATGTGAAATATTATTATGTAGTATTTGGCATGAGAGACGTTATGGTTAGTTATAGGATTTTGTTAAGCATAGTTGTCACTTTTCACAAGCGGGGCGAAATTTCGAATTTATTAAATGTAAAAATGAAATTTAATTTTGGAGCGAATTCTTTTCGACCGAGCAAGAGTCATTTTTCGAGACTACAGTGCATGTAGTCTCGAAAAATGTATGTGCTTTGGGATCTTGTATTATCTGTGGCCAATTTTTTTCCTTGATATTGGATATTTTTGCTATGTGGTCATCCGTGTATTACAATTATTATGCGATAGGCTGAAAATTTACAGTATTGATTTTGTGTATCATCTTCTGCCAGGTATCTCTGCTCACCAAAGAACTAAATGACTCTGCTTCTGCGCCGAACGAACACGAGGAGGCTCTCGAAGAATGCCGGCGCGACATCGTCAATCTCCAAGTTACGATTAGGACGAAAGATGCGCAGTTAGAAGAGGCAGCTGGATACAAGCGAAAGATTGAGGAACTTAACCGAATTGTGGTAAGTTTTGATAGACTTAATGTGCTATTTGGAACGTCGCTATCATTTAGAGTGTATTCGATTCAATCGGTTGTCTACTGGAATTGTTGCAGCAGTCCATTATCAGTTCAATCATTCTTTTGTCAAACAGCTGAATCTCAGGTATTGTTGCTAAAACTACGCCTTCAAGCGTTCAGGTTTTAAGCCCTTAAAGTTATACATAAATCGATCAAACAATATTTTGATGGAACAGCTGAGAAAATCGCGTTGTTTCAAAATCGTTAGGCGCTTTTTTTGCAATATGGATGCAAATCTTTCCGTTATGTTATAATTTGATCTAATTCTTATGTCCTACCTTCAATCTGTAGTGCAGTGAACTATTTCAAAAAGCTTAACAGTGTTGAGGCGTTCACATTGTGACATGGACAAAAAATGGAAAAAGCTGCACATCCGAACCTGTGAACGCAGAGGTACTTGAAAACCAAAATAGTTAATTCGTATGATAACGTAAGCTAATCAATTCTTGCTCGCTACGGTCGCGTTTTCATCGTGGCATATGCTCACCATTTTCCCGATTCGTCTTATCACGAGCTCATTTTATAGAATCCGTGCGAGTGTATATATGACACCTGAACATAATCCTTTTACTTTTAGACTATGGCGTGTTCGCTTTCCGCCTTTCCCTGAAGGATGCTTGGGTGCTACCCCATAACTCAAATGTTATTTGTAAATTATAGGCTACTTGCTGCAGGTTTGTTTTTGTAGCTGCAGCATTACGCTAGCAGCCACTAAGCTGATTAATATTTCAGCTCAAGGTTTATTAGTATTGGGTACCAGATAGCGGGGCACACTGCAAGAATTCTTGAAGGTGGTTGAATACCATTTGAAGATGCTTGGTGTGGTATCGTCCACCAATATGAAGGTCTACGCCGAAAACTGAACACGTCATTGTATAGTGTTATATGTACGACCAAGTATCGCTCGACAAATTCGTTAGAAAATCTTCAACAAATGCGGAAACATAGTTGTTTTATCGTGGGGACTCGAGTATAACTCACAAACACCTGTATATTGTTGATCTCTATGTTTATTATGTTTTATTCGTTGCTTGTTTGCCCTCGGTGCAGCTAAAATAATCGGTAACGCTAGGATAGTCGTGGGCAACGTCCGTATTAACGTTGAAGAAATTTTATTTGAGCTGTGCTGTAATTGAAATTTATTGGCCATTATTATTGTTTGTAGTTACTATTTAATTTTATGCGAGGTGTATATATTGTTTTTCGTTTGGCTCTTATTAACATACTTGTTGTTACTTGATTTCAGACAAATCTACTGCTTTTTGAGTGCCATACCTAGACTTAAGATGAACACTATATGCTATTTTCGATGTTCATAATCTTATTTTTACGGTTTCCAAAAGGCGGTGTAGAAAACACCAACCCGTGTTGTTGAAGAATTAAACATGAGTATTGGTTATAGTTAAAACAATTACGTTTGGTTTAACGTCATGTTGCTAAAAATATGATGCATGTTGTTTTGACTGTGATTTGTCGAATTATCAATATTTTCGACATAAATTACAATTGATATGATATAAATGCATTGTATTGGGTATTATATCGATATAGGCGAGCGCACGACGCCTATGGTTCTAGTACCGAAATTTATGCATATCGAAACAAAGTGTTTGAAAAATTCATACGTTAAGCTACAATTAATTGTAGTAGACAAGAGCAATTTTTGTTCGAATATTTCTGCCTTGCTGGTTTTGATTGCTTCAAGGTGAAAATACTCAACAATTTTCAGGAAAACAAATCACATTCCGTGGAACGCGAAACTGCACGAGCGGAACGGGCCGAGGCTTCCCTAACCACCGCTGCGTTCGACTACAATGAACGTGTTGCTGGATTGGAGAGACAAATTACCGAAATGACGGCGAATGTTGCTGCAGCGCATGGAGAACGTTTGACCAGCGAATCCGCGATAGAAAGACTAAAAGTAGGAATCATTTTTTGCTCCTTCATCGCTATGTGTTATGAACATATATGGTTGCGACCAGAAACCGATCGCAACAGGTATCGCTCGAAATAACGTTTAATCATAAACAATCGAATAGTTATATATTTTAAATTTATACAAAACACCAAAATCCATGCGGTCAAAATTTTTTAGATCGAAACTGGCCAAAAATTCGGCCAAAAAATTATTTTACGCTTATTTTTGACCATGACTGTTACGCTTGAAACTCTACAGTAGCAGACAGTAGTTGTGCCATGACCACAGCCAAAAGCTTTATAGCTTGCCTCACTTTGTAAAAGTGATTTCAGTGCCAAAAGCTCAACGCTGCATTAATGTTGTTGTAAACATAAAGGAAAATCTGGGATTTCCAGGCCAATTGTAAATGTATTTGTGTATAAGAATATGCGAATGCTTTCTATTTGTTCTCAGTTTAGCTACGTAAATAACATTAGTAACTTTATAATACGCTTTGCTGACTGGAAAGCAACAACTTGAAATTCCCAACTGCTTAATTTTCATTATGTTAAATAATGTTTTAGACGTCATACCATTTTTGTGGCAGCTAAGAAATTGTCTGTTATCTCGATTTTGAAAAAAGTGCCAAGTATTATTATAGAAATAATATATTCAGTAAAACACGTTATAAATTCAGTGCAATTAAAAGTATAAAAGTGGATATGATATTGGAATTTGTGTGTATTTTTTGGCAAAAGATGTGCGAAAAACAATTTTTCACTGCTTATCGTAAAATACGTTTTGAATGGTTGCATTGTGGCTAGTTGTTGTTACATTACCGTTGTTTTTGCAGTCTCGTGTGGCTCAGCTTGAATCTGAAAATTCAAGACTCGCTACTGCATCTGCTGTAATCGCTCATGATAGCATATCACGAAATGACGACGATCAAGCTTTGAAAGAAAAGTCTAGACAGTCGGCTGAAGCGCTATCAACGCCAAAGTTGCATATCGATGTTCAGACGCGAGTTGAAGTTTTACGAGCACGCGTTAAAGACGATAAAATCTACGGTAACTAGTTGTTGTTCATAAAATGGCTGGCGAAGGTAACCCTGAAGGGCGTAAATAAAATGTAGTCCATGCTGTCCTCGATATACTAAGCCTTGGCCGTAGCCTAAGCTAAGGTCTTTATATATGAGATATGAACTAGGCCTAAGTCACGAGTTGCCTCCCTGAATCCCCGCTCTAAGCTGTTCTTTTTCTAACGTTAAAACGTAACGCTCCTATGGGTTAGTTGGGTTAAATAGCCAATAAAGCGATTTTCGCATCCTTGAGGTGACGGGTCTAAATGGATCTTTTTCGCAGATGATCCTTGGCAGCTAAAATTACAACCATCAAAGATTTTTCCCAGTACTCAATTTCGTCATGTGTATGAACAAGATGATGCTGTGAGACAACAGTGACTAAAGGGCAGTTGGAACGCAGGCTGTAAGCACGAGACCAATGAATAACCTTTTAATATAATCGTCCTGGTTTTTGGTTGGTACAACAAAAATAAATGTTTTTTCGCTTTCTTAAAACATATTCTTTATTTATTTAAAAGTGAATGAACAACGAGAAAATTTCGAAATAACAAGATGATGTCAGCACTGACGCTATACAATTAACAGTTATGATTAAAATGCTCATTATTTTCTCTTTGCATTACTAAACGTAATTTATACAACCATGGCTGTATCCACGTTCACAGAATTAGGGTTAGTGTTTAAAGTCCAGGTATATGAATTTATCGGCATTGAAGTGATTCCGACAGGAATCGTAATGATATCCAACTACCTAAAATATCTGCCGATAGTAGTGCAGATGAAACATGAGTTATTCGGTATAAACAGTGATGTGCGTAAGTGCGGATCGCATGTCAGCATTCACAAAATGATTTTTGATGCGATGGACGAAGTGGAGGACACATAAGCAGAGCTTTTGGATACACAGTACAACAGAACTTCTAGCTTTAGTATGTTAACCGTTAAACATGTGTGACCGTGATATTCGGTTGAAAGGAAAAGTATTTCTTCCCCTTGTCCAGCTCTGACTTAGTGGTACAGGATTGGATATAGCAAATCATCTAAGAATGGAGGTCATTAATGATAAAATGGATGTTGTTTATAATGGTCTCAGCACCATTACCACAGCAACGCACGAGAATAGACAGATGATACAGAAATTAGTTATGACCAACATAAAATAGGATGCGATTTAATGACTATGACCAGGAAGGAATATGATCTGCATCTAGCGTCGCGGTTATTTTCTAAAATTTTCCGCTTAGTTAAATCATTTATTTACGCTACACTGTCAGCCAAATTATAGCCAGGATTTATTGAGGTAAAAAGGCTGAAACTCTTAAGTCAGTCTGAAAGGTCAATGAAAAATACCGTGTATGCCCAGAACACTAATTTGCTGTACAAAATGGTAAAAATTTATTCCGTACAATATAAATATACGAGGACTGACTTTCGGTCTTATTCCTGAAATACAAATTGACAATATGATGGCTCTTGTGAAGATTAGTAACATCGGATGGAATAATGTGAATGAAATACGAACGAATAAAGTACGTTTACCAGAAATGGGAGTTGTACATACATAATTACCATTTAGCGAAGTCACGTTGATTACTGTATATTATAGAAGCATTCTCTTATGTATTGTGAATATCATTCATTGATACAATTTAAGGGTTAAGACTGCCTTAAAACTATATAATAACAATGAACAATATTAACATAGAAAGCTGTGATATATATACCAATAAAACAATTAGACAACAGAACAGAAATTTTTGTAGATAGTGGTCCTTGTTCGTACTAGTGAACACAGCGTATTTCAAATATGAAATATCATCATTCATCTACAATTCGCGCGCAGCATATCGACCACCTTCCTTCGGAGTTATTTGACTAATCTACAAAAATTTGACATCGTTACGTGTCACCGAAATTTTCATTACATCAACTTTAAGACGCACCAGTGCTGTAATATTACGATGGTTTCAATTTAAGATTTTATATGCATATCATAAAACTTAAGCCCGACAAATTGGGCAGAACTGAAGCCGGCTGAGCAATTTATATTTCGGAGGTAAAGGAATTAGCAAATCAAAAAATTATGTTTGTTTATTATAAAACACCGGTGCGGTACTCTATCAATAAATTTTGTTTGGTTAATCGAAAATGATTATATATTACCTATCAAGTGTACCAGGCGGTTACGTAACAAAGGTAAACAGGCAGTTTATTAGAAAATGTATCATGATGTTAGTACATAATAAGCTATACTGTGATGAACGTGTGGGCATTTAGAAAACGTTTTCAAAATTACGTAACCTATATTACCGGCCAACGTACTACGAGGATACAATAAGTTGGCCAAAAGGATGCCGTGCTTGTCAATTTGAGGAAATTCCTCCGAAAAAGAAAAAGACGAGTATAAGAGCCATTCCAGTGAACCATCTGTTACAGCGATGGTGGCTTAATTTGTTAGCACCCAATAAGTTGGCCAAAAGGATGCCGTGCTTGTCATTTTGAGAAAATTCCTCCGAAAAAGAAAAAGACGAGTATAAGAACCATTCCAGTGAACCATCTGTTACAGCGATGGTGGCTTAATTTGTTAGCACCCAATAAGTTGGCCAAAAGGATGCCGCGCTTGTCAATTTGAGAAAATTCCTCCGAAAAAGAAAAAGACGAGTATAAGAGCCATTCCAGTGAACCTTCTGTTACAGCGATGGTGGCTTAATTTGTTAGCACCCAATAAGTTGGCCAAAAGGATGCCGTGCTTGTCATTTTGAGAAAATTCCTCCGAAAAAGAGAAAGACGAGTATAAGAGCCATTCCAGTGAACCTTCTGTTACAGCGATGGTGGCTTAATTTGTTAGCACCTTTCCCTATAACCAGGCAAGGAGATAAATGATACTGTGGTTTTCGGTTTTCTGGCGTCTATATAAGCCAGGTTCCACTGGTTTGGATAGCCAGTTCTTATTTTCGCACCAATCAACGTCTTTGTACAATTGAGACGGTTAAATTTAAAACACTACACTTAGATTTTTCCGACTTAGACCCATATGATTGAATTTCCGTCCGCTCATCTCATCGTTCATGATATATAGGGTACGATATTCTTCCAAGAGCAATGGTTTTATTCTTTGTAATTCATGTATCAGAAAAGTAAAGACCAAAATGATCCAGCTAACAAAATTCGAAAAAATATTTCGTACTAATGACATGAATTTACCGTTATGGTTGTTCTCTCAACTTATTTACGACTTTAGAAACCTTAAGCTTGGGTCCGGTACCGGCGAAAGAACCTTCAGCTCAAGAGCTACACGAGGCTTGTCATAAAAATCTGGACACATTGCGTGAAGAATTTGAAAAGTACAAACTCAGAGCTGAAGCTGCTCTCAAAGCGAAGACCAAGGTGAGGACCCTAATCATTATAGAGTAAACTCAAGAATTTAAATCTCATGGCGCTTACTTTGTCACATATCGAATGTGGTGCGAAACTCATCTGAGTGGGTTATGCATTTTTTGGGAAATTGGGCTATACTCTATGCAGTGCATGTACACATTGTGGTTTTCCACTGTCGGATCAATATGAAGCACATTAACTTTAACACATTGTGTGGCATGTTTATATTTTGATTCATTTTGTTAACGATATATTTACAGATGCAATGGAGGAAGTGAGAAAACATCATTGTAATTAATCTCTGTCCGTCTCCCCACATTTCCAATTATTATTTAAATAACTCGGGTTTGAGCGAACATAGTATGGATCATTTGTGTTTGATAACAACGAGTGACCGCATGTGATGTGATTAATTGCTGTTTTCCCACGGATTTGGCAGTTCGTATTAAAACCAATTATGTCACCAAGAGGTAATTTATTTTCACTTGTCCTAAATTTCAAACGTCGTATCGAGAAATACGGCGATCTTCTCTGTATTCGGTAGGACCAGAACTACAAATGGAGTTCGTCATGTTATTTAAGGGGATAGAGTGAAATGAGGGTGTGGAAAATGGCCTATTGTTAACTCAACATATATAACGGTTTTAAGTATATAACCATTGAAGGTGACATGTTTTGTGATTTTGAAGAAAACGATGACTGTTAACGATCACAATTATTTGTGGCAATGCGGTGTGGTACCATTTCTGCATAATGACCACTATGTTCCTGACTGTATTCCATCATCTATCATTGAACTTACTATACAATATTTTGAGATTTTCAACAAAATGTTGTAAATATTTAATCTAAAAGCTTATGTACGTTTTCATGACTACCTATATCGACAGTGAAATTATTGAGATAGCATTTTGGAATGATCACTGTTGATTGTTAACTATAGGGAGTTGGGAACGAATTTGTGGAGCCGCCCAGTTTCTGTTTGCATTATAATAATTTTTGCGGATGTGCTGTTGTAGGATGCTCCCGGAGACGGTGCGTCATGCTCAAGTGAACAAGAAGAGCACCTTCGGCGTCAAACCACGTCGTTGCACGCGCGCCTGGCACATCTGGCTGCAGAGAAGGAATCGATCGAGCTGAGCGCCGCTGAAACATCAGATAAGCTGCGTGAAGCTATTGCTGCACTGAAGGTGTCGCATGTGAAAGACTTGACCACTGCAGAGGCGGGATATCGGTAACTGCTTCGCTGCATTAGAGTTAGGTTGCCTTGCGTTGATGGAGCTAATTTTCACAGTCTTGAGGTTTTAGAATCATCGAAGTTTTTTTTCGATCAAAAGCTTAGGTCAAAAGATTCATCATTTCACTACAGTAATGATATTATCAAGTGGTATTTTATAAGCTGCTAAAATTATATATATAATCTTATTCTAAAGCAATGTATATCGCTTTGTTTTTATGAAGAAGTGTAAAACGGGTGATGCAGACTAAAGAAAGTTTTAGGTACGGAAGGAATAAATTATTGAAAGAGAATTTGCGGGAACTATTTCAACTGTTTGAACCGATTAATATTAAAACCAGTCCAAACCACGGACATTACAATTAAAAGTAAACACCTTTCATGTGCGAAGCTAGAATTATTGATTAATGATATAATTATAGCCCAGTGTATATCGTCACGATAAATTGTTTCCTAAATTGCTGGCTCTTCGACCAGAAGAAAATAGTGGAGGTCTGCAGTTCCCATATTGGGTTCGGTTTCGACCTTGGAGATGCTGTAACGTGCTGAAAACTCTGGGTTTATTTGAAAAAAGACCTCAACGCAGAAAACGTTCGAATTTGCACCTCAAAACAGGCAGTTAAGTCTGACGTTTGAATGTTTGGGTGCTTTTGGCGTCGTGTGGTGTTGAAAAATGTTCTTGGGGTTCAGAAGCCTTCTTGGCGTTTGCTTTCCCTGATGGTGTCTCTGGCCACAGTTTTTTAGTTTTATAATCGACATTTTTTCTTGGAGAATAATCATCTGGGTTGTGGAATAAATTCATTTATAATTTAACAGCAGTTGTAATGATATTCTGAGCTGCTGAATATATATGTTTTTCTTCAAGCAGTACATCTCGTTTTCATGAAGAAGTGCAAAATGTGTGATGAAAACCAAAGCAAGTTTTCGGTACGGACGGGCTAAGTCAACGAAATAGAATTTGTGGGATCTTGCCAATAATTTTGTTTTCATGGGTACAATATAATTATTGAGAATTACCTTGTAGTTACGCCATTTTCATAAAACTGCCGTATTTCACTTCTTGAACCAAAATTTATGCCGGCTATAGATCTTAGTTGATGTTTTAGTGATAAAAGAAGTGTGTATATTGTCAACAGTTTCCTTAATACAGAAGTTTTCAGACGTTTCGACAATTTGTGGAGGTCCTCAGTTGCCATTTTGCGTTCAATTCTACACCGGAAGGTTCGCAAAAACACGGAATAGTTTTCAAAATTTACTTTAACGGCATTTACTTTTCTTATCTATTTAACTGCTGTTTCGACATTATTATCTATGATTTTAGGCAAAAGATATCGGAACTCGAAGATCAAATGTTGAAACAACGTGAACGAACGCTGTCGCTTCTAGCCGAGAAAGATAATGATATTGATCATTTGAACAACGTTGTTAAGGCGCTTCAGTCATCGACAGCGGTTAACGAATTGTCTCCTGTGTCGAGTAGACAACGAGAATTTCAGCAGAACATCGGTAGGCAACCCGGCATGTCTCATTCGACAGAACAGCCAGTTCGGCCAGCAAAGGAGCCTTCTCGGAAGCTACAACCATCCGAAATATTGCCTCATCAATCGACAATGCATTCCAAAACATCGCCACCACCGTCTCCGATTTTGTCTGGCCTACATCGGTCGCGGAATAGTCTAGAAATCAATACGGCCGTTGAAGAAGCTGTGCATGGGTCGTTGTCGCCGTCTCCAGAACATTCCTACAGGGCTCGGGATGTTCCAATTTACGTTTCCGACGAGCTATCGAGGCGAACCAAGGAATTAGCAGTAATGTCGCGTGCGCTAAGGTCACGCGAAGCTCAGTTGCGCGAGACCGAACATGCTTCAGTAGCAGCCGAACTGAGGGCGATGAAAACAATCGAGGTACACCGTGTATATGTTTTATCTTCATTGTCCACTTGTGTAATGTTACATTCTGACATTATTGTAATACGGTTTTTGAGATTATTCTTTTCTATTATTTTTTAGAACATTACTGAAACTGTGTGATCGTAGTAGCTCGCGGTGTTTCCTCGTCCTACCTTAATTCTCACAAAGCCACATGTATCGTATTTTTGTTTCATTACGTTACGCTTTCATTTAATACGATCCATTATGCACATTACGCTCCGCAAGTTAATGTTGTTTTGAAAGCCAGCGAACAGCGCGCAGTGTTATAACACTGAGTAAACTGCACCGTTTATAGCGAAGTACTTGCCTGAAATGGCTTTTACTTCTAACAAACGTGTTCGAAAAATCTTCGAAGTTCTATTGAACAAGGCTAAGGATGTGCTCTAAAAATTTTACACATAATCATATTTAAAACTAAACACTTCAAACAGATTTTTAAATTCCACGATCGAACGAATGAAACCCGAACTTTAGAGAGGTTTTGGAAAGTTTGTCTACTCTTGTTTCTAAGTGTCTCTCTTGTTTCTAAGCAAAATAACATTCAACAATATAATGTTTCTTGCTTTATGAGTTCATTATTCAACTCTGAATGTTGTAAGTGAACCGAGCGAATCGAAGAATTCTAACTAGCCTTTCAATGGATGAAATGTTACAATGTTATTGGGATTTTACGCTAACATTAATTCAACTTTGGTTGGGCAGAGTGATACGCGTGATAGCTGATTTGGAAGCATGTAATCTCTGTTTGTGCAGTTCAGCTAAGAGCGAAGCACGATTCCAACATCTTCCCACCGAAAAGCGGGTCAAATGTGCTCTGGTCGGGTCCCGAAAGGGCCAAAAAATCATGTTACTTGTTGTAACTCGACAAACGGCTTTTGATCTGAGTCAAGTTGTTCACATTTTGAAGAACAAATAAACCTCTATTTTTGTTATATAATTCCTTGTTTTGGGATTTTTTTAGGATATAGGAGTTGGGGAAAATGGGCTTGAAATTTGGCCAATGATACCTGAAATATACGAAAATGGCAATAATGCAAAAGCTCGAACTATATTGGTGTTTTTGGTCTCATTTTTCAGAGCAAATTCATCCTCCATTATAATAGCAAATAGTGTGCTGTTGTCATTATTTTAACTGCATGGGGTTGGGCAAAAAGGTTTTTCACTGGGTCCATAGGACCTAAAATACACTTAAATGGAATACACAAATATTTCCGCTCCCGCTCGAGCTATATAGTTGTGTTTTTGGTCTCAAGCTATAGAAAAATTAATCCTCTGTGTAGCTACAAATTATGCTGCTATTGCTATTTACGCTGTAGGTTTGGGTCAAAAACGGGGTTTTCTGTAGGCCCATGGGACCCAAAATACACGTAAATGATAATATCTCTGCAGCCGCTGTAGCTATATGAGTGTTTTTTGGTGTCAGTTTGCACGATAATTTATCTTCTATGTAGTTGCACATTGCGGTTACAGTAATCGGGTATGTCGTTTCAACTATTTAAGGAACATGTCTGATATTCGGTGGCACATTTTGTAACTTTAGTCAATGTAGCTGTGTACATATCTCTAAATTCCACATTCGACGTTCAGTATTCACCATCTTGGCGATAAGTCAAGCTGTTAGTATTTGGCATAGCGGTTAAGAGTGTAATGGTTGATTTCGACGCTAACACTGATTTATTTAATTTTATCATTATGTCTACAGGTGCTCAAAGACGAAATCCGATCACTTCGTGCCTCAGTCGAACGTGCAAATGCATCGAATGCTAAAACCGGTGGTCCCAATTTGGAATACCTTAAAAATGTTAGCTATCATTATATGCTTTGCGAAGAACCCGACGCAAAATCTCATATGCTGAAGGCTCTTGCAACACTTTTAAATTTGAGCCAAAAAGAAATTGACGCCGTTCGCCGACATAATGAACGATGGTATTGGTGGAATCAGAAAGGTAGTATGAGCTTAGATAGCTGGAATAATTAATGACGTAAATTCTTCTTATTTTGACGAAACAGTGTTTTAGTCGTTAAACCGAAACTGTTACGCAATCTTTCTGTCAGCAGGGGGATGGCAATGTATTATCTATGTTCTGCTTTTCAATTGAACTCAGTGCCGCGTCCGATTTTTTTGAATTCGCCAGCTCAGCAATTCTTAAGGATATTAATAGTCATTCTGAATAACACTTGGCTCGCTTAGCAAAATTTACTTGATTCTTCAATTTTTGGCATGGTAATTACCTGACGCCACCATATTTTAGCTGATTGTGGTACTGATTAATAGTTGTGCGTTTGGTGATGCTGCGTAGTGTTTTACTGATCATCTATTCACTTCAGCTGATAGTCACTAGTTTAATCGGGATAGGTCGAATTTGACCAATCTCGGACTGTAGCTATCCCGCTCACGTTCGTAATGTATTTTCAACAACTTTGAAAAGCCAGCGTAGTCTTAATCCTCATAAATTGTAAGTGAACGCTATCAAAATCTGTTTTTGGTCTGGCTTCTCCAAAGTGGTGGCAGGCTCTGGTATTTTTCTGTGTCTCTTAGCAAAAACGGGTACCCAAGCGTCGGGGACCGCTGGAAAAATTTGGCTCGTTTTTGCAAAACGTCCCCTTGTAAATTTTTTAGCCTCCCGCAAAAACAACCCCAAGTCAAATCTTGACAAAATTATTTTTGAATAAGTAGAATTCGTTTAAAAATTGTTTGTAACCTCTACAAAAACTTTTTTGTAAAGTTTCTAAGGCCAATTATGAAAAATTTTATCGTTTTTCACCATAAAATATTAAATCTTGAAAAATGTTAAATTTCGACGACGCGAGGCTATTCAGCCTCCTGACAATATCCTCATTTCCGAACCGGGAGAACCTCGGTTTGTTCGCCCGCCCACACACCCAAAATTTGCCTTTTCTACATTATAACCATCCATTACCTGATTACATACTTGACCCTGCGGGTGCAGTGTGCCTTCATTGCAACCGTCTCTCACCACATTTCTCTATATTGTTTGCTGCATGGATCATTGCTTGCAGCATCATTACAATAAATCCATTATAATCTCAAAATTCATAATGATACTAAATATCATAAAAATATTGGCTACTGCTATTCCAAAAATTAAAACACTGTATTAAAGAATGGAGATATTTATTTGACATACATGGAAATATATAATATGAATATAGCATACAGACAGGATCCACTGAGCTCGCATGGGTAGAAATAGCAAGGGTGTGGTGTAATCACGAGGAGGAAGAACCGCAATAGGTAAACAAATCGTTAGTTTTCTCAAAGACTGCTTTCTAAATCAGCTGAACCTGTTAAATGTAAATTTTAAGCAGTCACTGCACATTTGTAATAATGTATTTAACGTCGAAATTAATTATTATTCAAATTTCCATTGTCAGTACATAATTGATACGTATATTGTTGGTTGATCGTAGCGGATTAAGCTTGCTATCAGTGTTTTCTCTCGCTTGGATGAGTACACAAGATTAATTACAACATGTCGATTTCATATCACAATCTGTTTGGTTCTGTACAAATATTTAATTTATTATCTTCTTTCTTCTTTTATATATTACTTTCGGTGTTGTTAATATAAACTCAGTGAGTACCGACCGCACTGGGGTGTGGTTACAGCATATCAATATTGATGATTTTATATTGTGTTGTAATATTGTGTATATAGTCTATGCTACCCTGGATCCATTGGGTGTGCAACGTTATGTTGGTTTTTTTATAACTATACCTCAAACACGTTGAGCCAAGTTCTGACTCAAAACAAGTCAGTCTAGGGTGAACTCAATCTTAGAGTTAAAATTGACCCCAACTATATTGAGCCAACACTGCCCAAAAAATTGAGCGTAAAACCCAGTTTTTAGGTATATTTCGATTGTGTAAGTGATCCGACAATTGACTCATATTTACTTAATTTATTTGAGCAACATTTGAGTCTAAAAATTGACTCAATTTTTACTCCGTATTTGAAGTATACATTGGCTTGACATCATTAAGTCGTAGTTTGTCATTAACTTAATCCATTGAACAAAGTAGCTGTGGTTTTTAGTTTCTTCCGACAGTATTATTCTGATAATTTATGCCTGATACGCGGTAAAAACTCTCAGTTAAAATTTGACTCAATTTTGAGCTCAAAATTTTGGCTCAGTAGGTTGATGTTTTTGAGTTATATGTTGACATAACATTTTTGACACAACAATTGAGTCACATTTTGATTGAGAGTTTTTGAAATTGATCCGGCATAAATTATTAGCTAATCCTACCGGAAGAAACTACAAACTATTCCCGTAATATGCGATGGCTAGATACGTAAAATGAATTGAGCTGACACAGTTTTCATGTTATCACCTCGAAGATCTGATCATTGTTTTAATTGTGCATGATTGTCTACATAAATTGGTAACGGATTTTACGGTCAAATCAAATGTGTAATGACATGGCCAAGTGTCGGAAGCTATAATAAAATGTTATTGTTGCGGTCGAGAACAAGTTAAATCGCGAAGGGAGGGTAAACGGAGCGAGTGTGGCTAGTCAGCGCTTATTGACGATTTTGTTTGTCCAAACTCAGGTCCCTAAACACGCCTAAGGTCCAATAATGACAATTATACCCACCGGTATAATACTTTATTGACAAAGCCAAAGTCATTTTAGACACAACAAAACCGAAGAACTTTATTTGTTCTTCCAATGACCAAAAACAGAAAAAAATTTTGAAATGTATAAATCGCAAAAAATTTAAGAATAAATTATCTCGATCGATTCTGATAGTTTTCGATGAACACCATCCATGGCGAGGCAGTGGTTCCAAAACAACGGTACTCGTATAACCAAAATTCTGAAAAACCAGTTTTGATAATTTTGACTCGAACGATGAAATTGGTGCGTTTAGCGTTTAACTTAAAAGCACATGTTCATCACTTGTGTTATATGGAACAAAATATTGTCAAAATCTATCTGAAAATGATCCTGCCCATTCAGTCAAGTCTCCGCTCGCTCCGTTGTAATAACTCTCAAAATTCAAAAAATACGTAGCGGCATGTTAATGTTCTACTTTCTGCTGCCAATACTAATATGTTTTCATGATTTCTTTAAACATGCTTTTGATTTCCTAATGTATTACTGCAACGATCATCTGCGCTCAAATATTTTGAGTTCATTTCCACCACCGAGAGTTAAAATTCAATCCACATTGAGTTGGTTATATTTACATCATATTCTGAGTTAAAAATTATCTCAGACGTTTTGCCGTGTTGGTGCAATTCCGGGCTGGACTGTCCTCAATTTAATATGGAGCTAGGAATAAGTCTGAAAATCGCACCAGTTAGACAAACATTTTGATCCCTCACAGACATTGATACAGCCAGCACTTCTTGAGTTATGAGCGTCACCGAATTTGTCATACTTAAAATACTGTAAAGCCCAACTACCGTGGTGATACTTGGGACTAATTAAATATACAGTATAGGGGCCATTATTTATGGTAGTTGGGAAAACATGTTTTGTGTATATTGTATATTTAATGGTGTGATAGGTTTTTGCTACAAGCTTTCATTTCACTTTCCAATCTCATTTGATAATTATTAGCGTATTATGTCAATAGTCGTGTGACGCTGTAGCATTTGGCGCACATCCCAAAGTCATGAGGTGATACTCTCTTCGGAAGAAACGAAGAGACTACACTATAACTCGGGTTAGTCTACAGTATAATGGGTATTTTCGACCTTGTTTGGGAAACCTGAGATATATTTGGATTGGCATATCTTCATTCAATAACTGCAAATGCCACCAAACCGGAGATTAGTACCAGCTCCCCAACTAAATATATTGTGGAATCAGATATGAATTCATTTTAATGCGATTCCTGGTACTGTCTTCAAGCATAGAAGTATTTTTATGACTGTATATATTATCTCGTTATTTAGTAAATTATTATTTCGGGAGTTATTAGCCGAGGGGCGTGTCTATGTAAAGGTTGTAGCTACCGCAGAAGCAAGATAAGTGAAGTAGCAATACACATAACATGGGCATAACAGGAATACAAAATTAAAACGAGAATGCTATAAGAAAACTAGCAATTAACTATAGATGTTTCAGTTCTATTATTTTGGGGTGAATATGAGCATATAGGCAACAAAAAACTAACGAACTTAAGGCAGATTCTGCAAACTACGACTTTTATATTGTAGTATATTCAACCCTGAGTTAACTGTTAAGTCCGGCCACTAAAGGTGACGTGGGCAACTACATTGCCACAGCGCAACGGTTTGTCAAATGTTTTAAAACATTGGAACAACAATACCGAATTAAATATTCTACAATCGCTTGTGCTAGCTTAAACTTCTTGCGCGGGTCGGGTTTTTACTTTTGAAGGCGGATTGCGCGGCACCTGATAGATTCAGGAGGCTGAATAAACAATTTAAATGCATGATCGGGATTTTGTGTATATAAAATATAATGTAATCACAGCAATCTTGTATATAGTTGCATTTACGGTTAATGAAATCCCAAATACGCTAAATTCTTTCGAATTTTGCATGTTGAGCCAGTTTTTTTAACCCTATGCTTGAGTAACTTTAACTCGATTTGAGTCAAAATTTGACTCAGTCCGAGTCAAACTCCAAAGGTGTTACGATACATTCCTAAATACTGCATTTTTTCTTTATAGTGTCGTATGTAACAGCCCGAGTTTTGGACATATTCTAAATATTCGAAAGTACGCCAAACAATTAGCAACTAAAAAGGGGCAATCGGATACCGCTGGAGCGTGATCCAGGGACTTGATGATGTATCATGTAATTGGTATGCCAAATAAAATAAATTATTGTTTATGTTGTGTGGTAATCATGTAATCACGCTCCACCAGCCCGAGGTGTGCGGGATTTCGCACCAAAACCGAATTAAAATCCTGCTGTTGACTGTTGAGGTATCCGATCGATCCCGGGGTCGTTACTGTGTTATAAATAATCGTTATACTTGGTTTGTATTGAAATGTGGCAGGGAGGCGTAACCGGATAGGCCGGGGAGACTGGACAAGATCTTATTGTCTACCACAATTTGAATTACCCGTTTCATTGATTGGGGGCCGATTTCGGTGCGCATCCTTAACTAAAATATGTAAAATGTATTCATATTTGTTGCTAATGTGTGCAATGAAAAATTGTATATGCCACTGCGGTCAGGATGGGCCGGGATAGGGTGCAGGATCTTTATGAAAGCTCAAACGGGAGTTTTATTTCAATTCGGATCTCGGGGACGTATCCTGACACGCAAAGAAAATGAAATAGCTATGTTATATATATATATATATCTTTACGGGGCTTTTTGAATATGTAAGAAGATATCTAAGTTTTATGATTTTGGAAATTTGGGATCTTCTCATTGTTTAGTCAAAAGGGGGAGGTAACATCGTAACTAGGGACCTATAAGGCTTCAAAATTACTCGTCCGGGTCAACTTACTCCCAACCAGTAAGTACTTATGGACCCCCAATCCAGCGTTTAAACTCCCAAATTGCTACAAGTCAAACCAAAACTCTCCGATTTTTCGAGCCCTGTACTTTAATTGGGTCCTATACTAACCATCTCATTGAAAACCGAGGCCACGCGCCCCAACGGCCTTCCGCAAGACCCCCATAACTCAGTTGGGACCTAAAATTTTACTATTTTACACGTATAAAACGACGACTAACGGGCCTTCTAGGGGAGCTACATTGAATTTAAAATTTCTATGAGCAGGCGACCAGCCAGGGCATGGATATGATCCCGCCCCCGGCCGCCTACTCCTTTCCGTAATTACGCTTAAAAATCTAAAACAATCTTGAATCATTTGGAGCGCCCAAAGCTCTTTTATATTTTACCAAATATAAAACCTCGCGCCGACCAGCGCGAGGTTTGGTGTTGTTGGCACATTTTGGGCACTGTTGGCTGCTGGCGCTGTTTCTTTGCACATAGGATACCAAGCGGCGACTGATGACCAGGGGCAAGTTTTGTTGTTTTGTACGTCGTTTGTCGTTGTGTTTACGTATTGTACGCCGTTGTACATATATATAGTGTACTGCAAACTTTTAAATTTTGAATTTTCGGGCAACAGTAGCGACACACGGCAATCAAGACAATAAAAAGAAAAGGGGGGTAGATAGATACTGTAAAAGGGGACTGCCCAATTCCCCGATTGCGACCAGTCGAGTTTTAAGCTTTTAGAATTGTGGCGGTTGTCGCCATTAAGTAGGGTTTTTCGTTTTATTTTGGTTTTCGTGCTGGGTGGGGTTTTCTCTAGTTTTGCTTGAACCAGGGTGGCCTTCCGCCGTGCCCCCACGGTGGAGAGGCTCGTTTGCGGTAGGGGTTTTTCTCAATCACGCAAGGGCCGCCTTTTGCGGGCGTTGGAGCGTCGGAAGGATGCTCCGCGCGCCCGTAAAGGCTGGGCCCCGACAAAATTCGCAAAATTGTAATAAATTATTCAAATTTTGCCCACTCGCATCTCGAATGGTTCCCCGCTCCTCGGACGTTTTTTGTGTTCGCAGGTCCGAGGAGTGATCAAATTTTCTACTCTAAGGTAATAGATCCGGTTGTAAGAGACCTCTCAGTATGCAGAGGGAGTAGGTTGATTTTTTCGAATCTTTAGGAGTGTCGAGACAGTCGCGATCATCGGCGCGGTTTTTGGCATTTCCCGAGCGATACCCCGCGGTGCTTCTGCAAATTTTTTGGGTTGCGTTCATTTTCACAAAAAGGTAAAGAACCCAGGCACCACAAGTTGTGCAGCTACGGTAACCGGGAGCCCTGGGAGCTTTGGCCCTTGATTAGAAGCCTCTGCTGTCCCTGGCGTGTCGTCTCTGCAGGTCAAGGGGTCCAGACTGCTTTCTACCCCTCCCTTAGAAGAATATTGTAGTTCATGTTTCAACGGGTGACGAACCGTGACTGTCTCGGCCAACATTCGATTCTTTACATAGGGTTAGGCGAAAAATTTTTATAGCACGAAGACACGTAGCTAAAGGCTACATCTAAATAAGCTTCAGCCAAAATTTATGGGTGGTGATATGAGTAACTCTGGGCACGTAGTCGTTTGCATCCTCAAGTGACATCAGCTGCCTCCGATCCGTTTCTAGAACTAAGCTCACAGCAGCTAAATTTCCATTCTTGTGTCCTGTTCCCCCGCTTTTACGAACGATACGCGATGCAAACGATTGCGGACCAGAACGCGGTTAAATTATAAGCTCACTAGCTGAGCGTAGAACGAAACAGCGACTGGAGCTGTCGGTGGGCAAACTGTATTAAACTTTGGTGGGACGTAGGTTTTCTGGCCGTGCAACTACGGGGAGAATCCGCGTCGCCACCCTCTCCCGGAATCCGTGGGAGCGAATTTTAAGTTAAACCAAGCTCCAGTCTCTATCACGAATGCAGAAAACTTATGGACCTTCAGCCCTGCTTTTCATCTGGAGTTTTCAGTACGTAGAGGACAAAGTATCGCGGCCCAGTAGGAAGCCAGCATGTTCATTGGTAAAAGAACGGAACTGAGGAATTCTGGGAACTCTAAACTAAGGGTATCTTGTTCAACGGGGATATAATATTCGCATCAGGGTATCTTGCAGGATACCCGACCTTAATCTTGTCATACTATAAGTGTTGTAAATAGTTTGCTGTACACGCCGATTGGGTGGTGTTTATGAAGTGTGCAAAATACAAAAAAATGATCCAGCTGTAAATCAGTTGAGCCGTGTTCTGTGTTCTGAAGCAGCTCGAAATATTTTTGTTAGTAGATCATGTTCCCTAGGAAAATTTAGGATTAAGCTTCAATCGAGACTGGAGAGTAAGCTCTAAAGCTAATTCGAGGCCGCAGTGAATTTGATTCTACCAAGATTGCCCCCTTCGCAACTAAGTTTCGCTGGCGCGGGCATCCCCGCGTTTCCCCGCTTAATTTACCGGATCTATCCCTCGTTGCCCCCGCATAGTATCCGTGCTTACCTGAACTATCCGGAAATTCCCCTGGCGCGACCACACGCAATCAACCATCGTATCGCACCGCTCGTAGTCTTGTGCCACCCGATCAAGCAAGTGAGCCCGACCCCTCTTACATCTTAGTACTTGAAGTCCAGTTTATCATTAGTGGTCAGAGTCTAGGCTCTCGAGGGACTGGGGCGTCCGCCTCAGCGTCCTAACGTTATTATAAGCAGCCAAATTCCCGGGACCTACCCCGGCGAGGCCACCATTAGGATTGACTCTCCCTCAGGGGCACCTTCATACCATTAGACCCGTGGGCCAATATAGGGGCCAGGCCAAAGACCCTGGTTAACACGCCGGCAGCCTGCTAAGCTAAGCGATTCGTTAGGTCATCTAGGGGATCACCGGGGAGTCGTGGAAGCCGGGGTTGTCCGGGCACCACAGTGTTAAGGGAGTGGTGCAGCTGGGACCCCTTAGGGCCAGAACTGGTCCTAGTGCAGTACACACCCTTAGCTACCAATGACGCGTCTGTAATTAATGCATTTTATTAGTCCTGTGTGCTGTGTAGTTTTTCTAGATATTTGTATCTAGCCCTATGAACATTGATGAAATAATGACGCACACTGCCAATAAAACTGCGAGAAGGCACGGAGTGCTTTACAATGTCGAGATTTGGCAATACCCCTAGCTTATTTCAAAAATAATCTGATTTAGAGATAAATCACTGATTGCAAATATTCTTTCTTTTGCAACATACACCCTAGGCCCCCAGATTCGTCGAATTAGGAGATAGTTCAGGTGGGGGTACGGCAGGGGGCAACGAATTATTTTCCTCTTTGCCAATTTTGCTATTTCTAGCAGTTTTTTCTCATAAAATGTTGCAATATTGTTATAATCTAAAAATCGGACTCCTGCATGCGCACAGTATAATTCTTCATAAAATGTTGTAATTTTGTATATAATTGGTGAAAAATTCGCGCATGCGGGTGTCCGATCTTTAGATGTTAACCCCTCCTGTAGGCACGCGTGGGCTATATGTCCGAAGCTATCGCCGCGCCTGCTTATTTCAAGGAAGTGTATTATTCATTTATTGTTATTGAGATAACACGGTATTGTGGGAGAAAATGTGTCCACAACATAGGAGCACCAAATGTTTTAAGTTGTAGATTCTGATCACGGTTTAATGTAACCCTTATTTTCAAGAATGGTTCTGAGAAATCATTTTACTTACTCCAGATATATTGATTTCTAAAAATCTCATATTAAAATCAGCTTCTAAATTTGGCGTTGCATTTTATGAGGTAATTACTACTAAGTATAACAAAAAATACGCAAAATTTAACATATATAGCTTTGGAAGCAAAATGCAGCTGAAATTAACTGATTTGTAACTTGTGTAGGAACCTTGGCATCTGTTCAAAAATCGAGCCAGGGGCACTTTTGCTTTCCAGAAAATTGTTAAGTTCTCGAAAAATCAAAGAGAACATGAAGGACAAACCAATTTCGGTCATTGTGAGCCAGCAGTTTTTTTGATTTTTTTAAGTATCTATGCAGCGGCAATCGTTTGCTTTCTATAAACGTTTTGTTTTTAAAAAATGAGGAGAATATTGAAAAACTAATATTTAGTCATTGTAGGCACGCTCTTATTCTCCTGGCAACTCGTCATTTTTTAATATACTGCTTATATTGTTTAGCAGCTGTGAAAAGTAAAACCAAGTCTGCATTCATATTGGAGACGAGAACGGGCCGAAATTTTTCGGCCTGGCTCAGCTTGTAGTTGTAAATTGTGGTCGGCCTAGAGCTGTAACAATTTCAGCTCTACCTGTTTGTAATCGGGTGTTTACCAGCTCGATATAAAGGGTACATGCGATATAAGGATATATATACAAATAAACGTGAAACGAGTCGGACAAAACGACCCAAGATTATCTAACTGTGTACCAATCGTTCGATATTTTAGTAAAATAGGTAAGAAAGGTTTGCAATAATTGGCTTGACACAGCCTGTTGGAACGGCTTGACATTGAACCATTTCAGCCCAGCTCGTTTCTAATCGGGTGTCGGCGGATATGCGAGCTGATATTCACATTTTTGTGTAGATAAAAACTAAATTGGAATAGTAAATTGAATTTCAAATTATTATGGTGTTATTTCAAAGTATACACACATATATGTAGTTTTATAATTTTGTTTTAAATTTAAGTTGAAAAAATGTTTATTATTGCACAATGGTATCTAGTGATTCATTATAGAATTATCGAATTTTATGCGTTTAAATTAATTTTTCAGATGACTCTCGAAATCGTTTTGACATTAACTATAGTGCTACTTACAACAGGATTTGTACTTTTTCGTTTGGTAAAGTCAAGAAAATATTTTTCCGCCATCACCAAAAGAACGGCTTCTGTGGCGATATTAAACGATGTTGGTACAGTAAAATGTCCAAACCCGAATTGTGCTCGGTGTCATCATAAACGACGACTTCAACAAATGGCACGGCAACGGCTCAGTGAACTAGTTCAAAATGGTTAGTTCTGTGTACTGCTAATGTTTGTAGCATGACACTTCAGTTAATCTTTTCTTGTCTACTACTAGTAAGGTCTTTTTCTTGTCTACAACTCACCTAAGGTGCAAATAGGTGTTAAACTGAGTTTGTCAAATGCTGCATATTTATTTGCAAGTGCGTCGTTATTCGCTCGCGTTATAAAGTTCCTTAAAGGAAGCGAGAAACAGCTCCCAGATAGCTCGGTGGTTGGGCAGACATTGCGAAGCCCAAAACACTTTTCCCTGGTAAAGCAAAATTTTGGAGAGTAAGTGCTATATTGACAACAATGTAGTAAAACAGTAACAGGACTGAAACAGGGTATGTGCAGTTAGTGTTTTCTGGTCGGTCTTAATATTTGATTTATTGCAGTTATTGCCATAGTTCGTCAAGTTAAAGAATATTGCCGTCGGCGATAGAAAAAAAAGTGGATAAAATGTTAACCCTGATTCGGATTTTGTGAGTATTTGAAATTTTGTAGTTTATAGGTTAATTCAACAATCATCAGCGAAATTTATCTCGAAAAGTCGAAAATATCAATATAAACTGTGGTAGTATTTGAATTATTCAATAAATTTTAACTTCAAGTTAGAGTTAGAAGCTATATAAAAATCCATTTTCTCTAAAAACAACATGCTTACAGTAAAGACGCACAACCCATAATATATTGTGTTATAATGGATATATTATTATGTATTTATTTCTTACAAACATTACTGTTCCGTAGTTGTGCTTTATGCATCATTTACGATAAGATGCGTTCGCCAGGGCCAAATTGTGTCACGCGTCCAGCTCAACTAGTTCGCATGAACTATAGCTTAGATGGACTACTATGGTACATTTTTATAGCTTAGCTAGTCTTAATGTGACAAACAGAGAGCTTAGCTAGGCTCTGCGTGACAAACAGCGTGCGGCTGAACTGTCAATTGAGAAATTTTATTTAGTATTGTGCTTAGTGTAATAACATTTTGTTCTATAGTATTTTCACACTAACTCTAAGTTATTTATATATTTGTTCTAATATATACAATTAACGTTTTAGCCTGTATGCCGCTTTTGGGGCATTATTTAGATACGTATAATAAAACGTAATTTTCGCGGACTAAATAGTCTCTGTCTTAAGTTATAGGGCTCAGCTTAAAAAGACAAAAGCACAGTCTGGCTCGACACTCGATGACAAATGCTTAGCCTAGCTAGGCTATTCAAAATTTTAATACTCGAGCTGAGCTGTATGCGTGACATAATTAGGACCATGCGCACGCATCTTATTGTAAATGATGCATTATTTGCTACTTATGTCAAAGCTGAAGGATGCGACAATTCCGATTCTAAATAAAGAAATTGATTTCATTCGTCTCTGAGCCGTATATTGCGGCTGGAAATAGCTAATGTTGCCTTAGCAATGGACGTAATCGAATTTTACATTGATATAATCCGTAAGTTCGGATGTGGACATTACAAAATTGGATGCTTATTGGGGTAATATTAAGTTTAGTCGCGCATCGTTAGGTTGATAAAGTGCTGTAACATATTTTTGAGTGCACATGTCATATCTAAAATCTAGAATATATATACATGGAAGCTATATTTTTTGATACTATGGTGACTAGTGGTAAGCTGTTCATGTTTCGTTATTCATTTTTCACCTGTGGACAACTTGCTTTGTTACAGATATAAGTAACAACTTGCTTTGTTACAGATATAAGTAACAACTATTTACTATGAATTATGCGTGAGCCAACCTTAGGTGTATAAACGAATACTTGGTTTGTCAAGTCAGTTCGTGATCTCGAGGCCGATAACCGTGCAAAGTCGCGATTCGCTTTTATGTGTCGCAATCACACATACGGCACAAGCGACAAGTAAGCACTGTTCGCAAACACTATTTTAAGGATTAGAAGCAATTTATTGACGACATTTACTTGAAAAGGCGTTTCCATTTGCGTTTATATTGCAGATTTTATGAGCAATCATAGCAGCCTGATTCGGCAGCATGTCATTTGATGATCTTGGACAAACTTGCAAAATGGATATATGAAATTTGCATTTTGTGCATCACAGAGACCATGTTCGTATTCTGTAAACTACTAATTTTGCACGATTCAGTTTGTGAGTTTGACCAAAGAACAGTCATTTTGTGCGCACCTAAGGTAGACTCCCGCATTACCTAACTTGTGTTTGTACAGTTGTTTTACTATCATATTTCAGGAACACTGCCAGCAAACAAAATCCGGCGTATTTATACCGCTTTGTTTTCTAAAATCAATGAACTCAGTGGCTCGCAGTATATTCTTAAAGTATACGGTATCAAAAGCCAGCCGGTTTGGACACAAAACGATCTTCCGAACCATCTTGTCAACTGTTTACGTTACCTAGAATCCAACGCTGCAGTCATATGGGCAGAATGCAGAAGCGTTATGAATGATACCGAGGCACTTTCGCTATGGACAATAAACGGTAGATTGTTGCAACTCTATAATTGTCTCTCCTGAGAATGTTGCAATAAACTTTTGATTCTATTTGAAATGGGTTTTAATAGCTAATTTATTTTAAAATTTTCAATATTTTTTATTTTATCGTTTGTTGTGAGAACGCATTACTCGCAGCTTAGCTGAGAAATAAATCACGCATAAGGCTGTATTGCTGCCAGGTGTTAAAAAAATTTTTTTACAATACAGCGTGGAAAAGCTTTGTCGCTGAAGGATTTTGATTCGGTGATGTTTGATGCGCCGGAAACTTGATAAATTTTGATATAAACCGAAACCTACACAAGGTGCCACAAAATTTTCTTTAAGAAGTCCTGTGTTTTGTGAATCATTCTTTATGTTAATTAAATCATTTAACTAGTAATTTTAGTCAAAGTTTCAATTTGTGGTTCAAAATTGAATTTTGGTATTCATTTACTCAAATTCTGTCACGCGTTTGCATTCCTATAACGCGCTGCTGGTAATTGGCAGAGGTGGGCATGAAAGGTATAAACGTAAGTAGCGTACATAAACGCATATACTTCGCTCTTATGTCATCCTTCGCGAACCACAATGCCGCTCTTCCCTTGGCTGCCTTGCTGCATAAGTGACAATGCCATGTTTGCTTCGTTTCAGATACGCCAAACGGAACATGGCGAACATTTAAATTGATTGATCAAGGCGTTTTCAATGGAAGTCAATGCAGCAAGTATTGTCCACGTACAGCAACTATTCTGAGGACTGATCGATTACGAAAATCCCTATGTACTTCTAGCTTATTTGGCAACGCTTTATTTTCCGTAGTCCATGCTGGATCAAATATTGAACCGCACTATGGAAGTACCAACGTCAGGCTGAGATGCCATTTGGGTGAGTTAGTAGAATGTTCATTATATATATTACCCTATAACGCGTCAAAATTTTAAACAACTAAAATCAAATTGTAAATAGATGCTGCCACACGACATTGCCGCTACTGTATATTTTTGTTCGTTCTAATGCGGCGTTTACGTTATAAAACGCCCGCCATGTGGAAGATTTGTCCCTGTGTGATCACGACCATACCATGGTGCATGGTAGTCATAAGGACCATACTATGCTGCACAGGTAATGGTGTCGCGGATACCGTGTAAATTGTACTATGATGTCTTCGACACGTTATATTTGAACAGTTGTTTAAAAAAGGCTGGAAAATTAGCTAAGTGAAGATTCAAATTATTTAGGCTAATTGATTATATCCCATAAACCATGCTGTTTAAAGCTTTGCGTAGGAAGTGCATGGTCAGACCGTGTACTGTATAAACTCCCTGTTACGGAAAAACAACAAGGCATCTTCCCAAAAGATTTTTATAAGCGCCAGCTAGAAGTTTAGGGTGTCCATGACACCATACTTGTGTGCTGATGGTGTCCGAAACACCATATATAATTGCTTAGAATATAGTGTTGGTGTTCTGTACACTATATCGTTAATGGTGTTACGTAAGCTATACGTGGACAGAACTTCCACGCGGCGGGCAACTTATAACGTAAACGCCGCATAAGTTTAACTTGTTATTTATCGAATTTCCAGGGCAACACTGCATTTTTCGTTGACAACCAAAAATCTGTCAGATCATCAATAGGGGACGCTCCGACCCCTTCCGCTATGCATTTGTGAAGCCCAGCACAAAATTATATAGATAAGGCTTTATTTGTGGTTTAAAGATCTAGCCATTTAAATCGTTTCGCTTTCCGAATGCCGATCATTACATTATGTATAATTTGCTCTATTAGGTGATTTTTTATTACTCGTGAGCTTCTGTTGAACTTAGAAGTATATTATGTAAAAAGCAACGCTCTGATCTGACACCTCACACCGCCGATGACTTTTTCACCTATTTTACCAGCAAAGTCAGTAATATTAGGGCACAGTTTCCACCTACACCCATGTCCCTAAGTGATAACATTGTGACCGTGTTAAATACGTTTGCTCCTGCCACTACCCCTGTTTTAACACAACTTCTTAAAAAGCGAGCAAACAAGGAATGTGCATTAGATCCAATACCCATACACTTCCTAAAGGACAACGTATCAAGTTTTTGCCCACTACTAATTACAATAGTAAACTTATCGCTCATCACTGAAATAATGCCTTCTCGTGAAAAAGAATCTTTTATTACCCCTATTCTAAAAAACCTTCATTAGACAGGGGAGACATTAGCAACTATAGACCTATCAGTAACCTGTATATCGTCTCTAAATTAATTGAACAATACGTCGCCTATTGTCTTTCTTCCCATTTGAAGCATATAAAACTAGCTTCAATCCAATCAGCGTACAGACAACATCACTCAACGAAAACTACACTACTGTCCGTCTTTAGCGACCTGCGTCATAGTAAATCAGTCGGTTTGTCAAAAGCTGTCGTTGGTCTTGATTTATCCGCTGTATTTGATACGGTCGATCATAACATACTGCTGTCAAGACTTCATAATCATTTTTTGATTGGTGGTCAGTGTCTCCAGTGGTTCGACAGTTACTTACGTAAACGATATCAGCATGTTCGCGTCAATAACAGTTATTCTCAACGCACCATATCTGTATGTGGCGTTCCACAAGGCAGTGGTCTGGGCCAATTCTATTTAACATGTACATGACACCGTTGGCAGATATCGCTACTGCAAACGGTTGCAAATCTGCCATTTAGGCCGACGATATCATCATTTATATATCATACCATAAACACAATGCTCACAGTCAATTCACCAATTTGCAAGCAACGATCAATAGTACTTTACACTGGCTCCCAACAACATGCTGCAAGTAAATGGTGATAAATCTCATCTCTTGCTTGTTGAACATGGTGAATCCGGAGGCGTCACCTACGGTCTCAACATCAATGGACATTACCTTCACGCGACGGAAACTTTCAAATTTCTAGGTGTTCTTATCGACAATCAGCTTATACAAGAGTAAACTTAAGATGCGCCCCCAACCATCCTCTTTTGACACCATAGACAAAACGTTGTTAGCGAACAAAACTCGGATTTTAATAGCCGCATCCAATTTAGACATTTTTCTGTTCCATAACGCTATTAGCGAATGCAATTCGGCCTCTGTACTTTAACACCAATGTGTTCGCGAACATTTTCAAATCATAATATATGGAATATGAAATGGACTAGTTTCGGTTCGCTAACGCAAAAATGAAATTTGTGTTCAGTGAACAACTGAATGGCAATCGCTTTTGTCAAAAGAGGATGGTAATGGGCGCAGCTTAACTTTACTCATGCATTAACTTACGCCCACACATATTACAACTGAGCCGTACGTCATCGTGGCAGCTCAATGAAATTCGGCGTGTGCGGCCTCGGCTTGACAATGCTACAACTGAAACAATCGTACGGGCTTTCGTGACGTCCAGAATCGATTATTGTAACTCCCTACTATACGGTTTATCAGACGTCAGTTTAAAACCTGTGGTGTGCATCCTCAATACCGCCGCCAGAGTCATCACTCGCACTCGTAAATATGACCATATCACACCCATTCTGCACAGACTACACTGGCTTCCAGTCAAGCAGCGCATCGCTTTTAAGGTGGCATGTATCGTATTCCAATGCCTGTGCGATACAGCACCAACTACCCTATCAAACACACTACGCCTGCGATGGTGAACGACTCATCACACGGCGTCAGCTACAAGTGCCTATTCGAACATCTAATACTTTCGAATGTTTCGCGCCAGCGTTGTGGAACAGTTTGCCTGTCTCCTTGCGTGATCCTGATCTGTCATTTTCCGCCTTTAAAGCACAATTGAAAACGGTCCTTTTCAGGACCGCCTACGAATAACAACACTTTCGTCAGAGCAGCACAGGAATTCTTTAGACTTCACTGTGGATCTGACGTCAACATCTACATCTACACCATCTACTATGTTCATGATGGGCCATTGCCTTCAGAAATATTCTGATGTGCGCCGGGATACGCCTTATAGAAGGAGTTATGAATACCAGTGGCGAATCTAGTCCTTTCATGAAAGAAAGATTAAATTGGTATATCAGATTGTATTCGGTAAATTGGATTCGCTAAACTGTACACACAGGTGGACCTATGTTTTGCTCAATTGACAGCACTATCTATCTTGGAATTTCTTGGATTTAAGAACATATCATCACTTTCAATCTACCCCAAGAATGGCTGCAAGTATGTTGAAAAATTTTAACTCGTCCTCGGCTACCGAAAAAATTCGTTAGGAGTACGTACCATCTTCCAGAACGGTAACCGGCAATCACACCAGAGCAATAGCAGCAGCCACTGATTTTAAGAATATTAACGCGAAACCGTGGAAGCGCCTACCTAAACAGTGTTGCAGGATATAAGCCGGTTTAACGCCGTTGAATATAGGTATAACCTGGACAAAACATTACTTCGCTGACGCCTGATAGGTACAACCTGGACCAAACATTAATTCAATTACTGAAATCTGACTCAGACAAAAATCTCTCTGCACAATTTGTGCACCGATCCGTCTTTTGTGTATCGAAATCGACGAACGAAGACCATTCAGTTATTAAACGCACTGATGTATAGCATTAGTCTACTAGATGTTAGAGGTGAGACTGAGACCTGATGTTTAGGCTTCGCTGTGCGTGTTTTGAATACTTATAACCTCAGATTTGCTCGTTTGCCGAATTTAGGCAGACGGCCCGAATATGTAGGGTTTGCTGAAGCAAAAAGCTTTGATCGGCTCGGCTCGTTCGGTATGGGTCGCTTTGGCTCTGTAAAGTTCATTCATCATTATACAGCGAATAACGAAAGTTTAACTGAAAAAATATTAACAGATTTGAATACAAATTGAGACGAGATATTACTCAAACAAAGCAGCAGCAGTGTTCTTATTGAGTTGAGGACTTTTGAAAACTACACAGAAAATGCTTATGCTTAATATATTTAGCATTGGTTTATGCTTAATAAAAATTTAGTGTAAGTATGCTTAATTTTTAGCATAAATATGCTTATTGCGAACTTTTAGTATAATTTGGTATTTAATATTAAGCTTTAATCATCATAACAAACATTTAAGCATAACCATGCCATTTTTATCATTGTAGCAACAGTAAACACTGCTTTGTATTTAGCAATGTTATGCTTAAATTTGAAAATTAGGATTGACAAATATTTTTGTTTCTAGAAGCATTACATAGGCTAAGTATGACAAATTGCAAAATAAAATTTTTGTGAAACATGTATATATTTATTATTATTATATCCATTTTATATATTTATACCTATACTTATATAATTTGTTATATATTATATATATATTTGTATATATAATTTATTGTATCAATATAAGTCGATTCAGCATAGCAAGTGTTTAACAGAAAAGTTCAACTTTAGCATAGGTTATGCTACAAAAGTGCTGAATTTTAGCATAATTTATGATTAGTGTTATGCTAAATTTGCCTTTATTTGTAATCGCACTAAATAAGTTGCTTAATAACGCTAATTCAGAGTCATACCAACCTACGTAATAAATACCATATCTTAAGCATTGCAAAAATACTTTGACAAGTTATGTTAAATAATTAACATTATAATATCAAATAAGTAACATTAACACTTGAGTATAGGCTTGTTTCAACCCGTGCATAATATAATCTCAAGAGCGAAAGTCGGCTCGATCTCCCACATCACAGGTTTTACTTGAGCCACGTCTAAAAGTTCGATCTCGTCGCAAGTAACTATCACTTTAGGAAGAACCGTAATTAGTTACGTTGCTGCTAAGCTATTAACAGTAGTTAAGAATATTTATTATTAAGCGAGCGCAACTTTTCAGTTTCAAGTCAGTTTTTTGGCAAAACGGAACGTTTACTGATTTTTAGCAAAACCTTTCAAGAAGCAGCTAGCTAGTGGTGAACTATATTAATCTGAACATTTTTGCATATTCTATAATTTGCTGTGAATAACCATTACAGGTGTTTAAGTGTATCAACTACCGCTATTTTGTATATTTAACATGATTCGCCAGAAAATCGCAAATAATGAAAAGTATGGCAATAAAAATGATTGGACCAACAACTTCTGGA
Source organism: Trileptium ribeirensis (assembly GCA_030248225.1). Taxonomy (NCBI): domain Eukaryota; kingdom Metazoa; phylum Nematoda; class Enoplea; order Enoplida; family Thoracostomopsidae; genus Trileptium; species Trileptium ribeirensis. Next base: position 23,327 of record JASANE010022265.1, on the reverse strand, counting down.
GGCAGAAACTTGCCCGTTGCCAAAAACTCTGGCCATGCTTCGTTTCAATTTAGAAAACCTTGCTTAATTTGTTTTATATACCAACACTGAAGCAAAATTATTGATTTATTTACAATAGTCTAATGAAATATAATATTTAATTCCTCAGGCTTACAAGTTCCTAAGGACATATCTCAATCTCAAATGACAATTTCGAGTGAAATCGTTTCGTGGGAGCTCAATAAATGCACCGTGTTCGACGACTCATATCTTCATTCCGTTATCGTCGCGCACACAGCCATGCCTTCGGAGCGCGCAGTGTTCTTGGTGGATTTTTGGCACCCGGACTTAACCGAATTTGAAACTCAGTGCCTGGAGCTGCTTTTTCCACCAATGCAACGCTTGTGATGATGGTGACACAATGATGATGACATGCCTTTTATTTTTATGTTCTGTACGCAAAATGAGCGAAACACGTCCAGCCACTTATTTATATATATATATTCATTTACAATCTGCAATGGTGTGGTCGAGTAAGTATAGTAAAGTGACTCAATTTGCGTCATAAAAATGTCTAATTTTATGTTGAAAATGTATATTTATACAGTATTAATTACCAAAGTGTTAAATCAGTTCGCTCTGTGTATATTTTGTTGTTCTCGTGCTTTGTGACAACCCGTCGACTGAAATGACTAAAATGCTTTGATATAGCTTAATGGCATGTGTACAGGACCGGAAATGCTGACACCACCGCAATAATATTCTTCGACCCTACACACAATCAAGCCTAGGCTGACAGCCGTAGGTTGCAGAAGTGAAAGTGAAAAGTATGCTCGTGCACTTCCGTTTACAAAAAGCATCACTGATATTTAGAAAGGATGCTATTCTATCAAAATCATCGGGCTTACGATCCGCAGAAGAAGTAATTCTATTTAAACACGGCATCCTCATAAAATTGAAAACACCCAATAGCACTATCGCATGGAATCTCATTACATCGAAAGAATGTACTAAAAAACGTACCAGTTCACTGTAGAAAGTGTTTCAACCAATATTGTTCAATGGTGCATAAAGGTTAACGCAAAATTAATTTTATTTCCTAGCTTCACTTCAACCAAATCTGACCTGCCTTTTACTGTTTCTGTACTGCTGGTCCTGTTCCTGAATGCGTCCCTATGTACCCGAGTTGCGACACTGTCCCCATCCAGCGTAAAGGAGTAAAAGATATAAAGTTCTCTTCACATGTTCTGTCGAGAAATTCAACAGCAGCTCTGTTTTGCACTGCGTTTCTGGATCATCTGCAATGTTTAGTTATTAATACTTGATGGTCTCATATATACAGTTTCGATACTTGTTTGACTACCCTCCTTACAGAACTTTTAGTGGCGAGGGACTAGGTTATGGAACATACTACAGAAATACAGAAAGACGACACTTAGCATCTCCATGGGCTACCTTAGATGGTAGGTGCTTACACCCGTCTATTTTTCCATCGACAGTGTCTGGACCACAGTCCTCATATGAGGACACTTTAATCTTAAATGTCAGCATCCTAATGCGCAAATGTAAAGTTAATGCATTGTCCTCATGTGAGGATGGATATCTGGAATTATGTTATACAGCGGCGCGGATTTGTTCTGAAGTTTGGAGGGATGCGAGATGTTTGGGGAATATTTTAGTAAACATTTTGGACACAGGGTACGTATACCGAGGAGTTCTGGTCAAATATCGCAAGATTTGGGAAGGGGAGGGGCGATGTACTCCTATGAAGTTATAATGAAGTAAAATGATATGACTAATGGCTAATTGCGTTTAGCGGAAACTCAAAAACCTGCCAGTTTCTATAATAAAAAATTCATTAAATGAATTTCAAATTATTACTTAAAACGTGCTTTAGTATCATGTGTTAATTTTTTTAAACATGTTAGTGTTTAAATCTCAATGAAGGTTGTTAGTATACGTTTTGAAGCCATCAGAAAGTGTTGTCCTCGCTTGAGGACATTGAATGCGAACACGGCAATTTCGGGATATCTGAGGTCTGAGAACAACAACTGTCGAAACAGCGAATGAAAATGCCTATTTAATTAATCCCTACTTCTTCAGCCAGAACTCTTCTTAAGAATCTAAGGAGGTCGCCGAAGCGATTTACGCCTCCAAAGTATTTTCCGCCATATGTTTCCAACTTTATTTAATCGCGTTTAGACCCCACACGGTGTTCCCAGTATATATTCGTTTCAATCAAACATCTTCAACCTCTTTCCAGGAAGCGCTGTTTTGAGGTTTTGCGAAATCGTTTATATCATTCATGGTATTTAAAATAAAGATCCTCCAATCGCTTGTTTTGATTGCCCAACGAGCTCGTGAGACGGGCTGGTTTATAAAGCCGGGCCAGAGAGAAAACTCTCTCTTCTACAGAGGGAGTGTGGATGTCGTCAGGAGACACATTTTCGAAATTTTAAAAAGCTCAAAATTTTTTCTTATTTTCCCATTTCGCTCAATTTTTCCCAAAATCTTCTGCGCGCCCTCGGGGTATCGGGTTGCGGAGCCTCAACGGTGTCAGGCTACCTGCAATACGGTGATCCGAGCTCGCCAGTCGGGGGGGCGGTGCTACGAACCCCTGTCCTTTACGCGTTGTTATATACACCCGGAACATCTGGTCGATGACCCTCATGATGTACCGGAAAATTTTTCATTCCCTTAAATAACGTTTAGACTGTCGCTCAGTTAACCTTTTGCCGCTAACAGTTACACAGTGTGAATTTCTAGTGAGGCATGCGTTTGCACTACAGGTGCGTCATTCGCTTGTTTCGCAGATTGCTCAAGAACCGAGCAACAGCTTCTAAATAGCGTTGTGGCTAACTACGTACAAGGCTTTCTCCAAATCTATTGAGGTAAACCGCCGCGACGGCAACTTTGTATGAAATACATAATTGTTGCGGGAAAGGTTAATGCGCGAGGTCAAATTGATCATCGGCGTCTGAACCGGCAAAGCCGATATCGCGATCAATCGGTCGGGCAATCGCTATTCCATCGTAAGCCGAACCTTCTGCCCCCGACAACCAGTCTTTCGTTAACTGCAACGTCATGGCATGCCTCCGTTTCGTACGTAAAAACCAATTTGCCCCGTCTCTACAAGCCACATGCAACAAGTTTGACTTAGCGCTGGTTGTTACGCAGTACATGGACATCACGGCGTTTTAATGAAATTCCGTCGTTTGGCAAGTACTATATGATGGCTCGTCGTCGATAATTTCTATACATTCGGTGTGCTTACAGCTAACATGCTTATGTTAAGTTCTGCCGTAAATTTGAGAAAGTATCATAGTTTTATTACGGCATTAAGGATAAACACCCAACGGTAAATAAATATCTAAATCATAGGTATAAAAAGTCCGTCGGTTTCAGATGTAGATGGTGCGGGTGGGAGGGAGCAGGCCAGGAGAGGGTAAATTATTGGAAACTTAAAATCTTTCGATTTTGCTAAAATTTTCCCTCATTTGTTAACCATTTTCCACCCCAGTTTTGTTAATTCCGCGGGGGGATGCGTAGCCTTCAGGGTGATAGATCTGGCTTGAGCGTGTGTCTCCTAAGCATTGTGCAGCTTGCGTTACCCAATAGCCGGTGTTCAAGTGTACCTGAAGGGTGCACACTCAAAATGCTTACGCCGAATGTTTAGCATGTTTATATAGTAATTTTAAGCATTTTAATGCTAAGTATCTTGCCTACTTAAGCTTGGCTTAATGTTAAGCAGGTGTTTATAGATATGCTACTTATTTAGCATAATTATACAAAATGAGTACCTGAAATATTTAATATAAATAATATATATATAGTTTAATACAATTACATATATAATTAACATTTAAAAGAATTTTATGTCTAAAACCTTTAAATTTAAGTATATATAAAATTGTTTAATATTTAGTAGATTTTTGTTTTTGATACTTCAGTTATTTAGCATATTTAGTATGTTTAACCTTTCCGTTCTTGATACATTTGCCAGCGCCTACATTGCTATGCGATGCACTAATGTATTTTATCGTGTGTTGATGTTCGCTCACTTTGTGAGGCTCTTTAAGGAACCGAGTAACAGATCGCACACAGCGTAGTGGTTAGCATACGACACTGGTACCACAACGATTTAGGTTCAGTCGGTCTCGGGGGCAATAGTTTTCTCAAGTCTATGCGAAGTGCACATTAGTTTAAGAAGGAAGAGCATGTATGATAGACACCTGCTGATAATATGCACTGTAGTATCTGGCTGTGACCCTACATAAATTGTAATTTAAATTTGTCTATTGTCAGTTTGCCAAGCAGATATATATTAAGCTGTTTAGAGAGACCGTTTAACAAATTAGATTTATTATACATTGACTGCATTGGAAAACGACCATGTTGCTGGTCACTACCATAGCTAGGTCACAAAATTGTTGCCTGGTCCCATCTCTCATATCTACGATCCCTAAGCCGACGAACATTAAACACATATGGGCTATACATATACTAATTAAGACCAATAGAGCTGACTTGACAACATCAATTTCCAACTGTATAAATTTCCACTCAATACATTTCAACGGCATCAGTTTTAATGACAGAACCATACAAATAAATTATCTACCTATCGTTAATTCAAAATAAAATGGAATGAAATAAAATAATTCCATATAATAAAATAAAAGCTTTATTCATTATACCAGTCAGTCGAACCTCACCAGGGAAGCCATCAAATTTATACAAACTTCCTGCACGGCTTTTACAGACATTTTTAGACCGGGTTATAATATACTGGTTTCCACTAGGTAGACATGCATGGTTAGCGCCAGTAGCCGGAAACTGCACAACTGGCTTTGGAAACGGCGATTTAATCCTATTGTCATGCAAGCAATAATAATAGCACATACATCAAAGTTATGGTCCGCCACTTAAACCCACACGTTTGAGATTGCTCGCTTTACAGTTCTGCCATATAACATGTGAGCCTTCTATTTTGGAAGCTACATGGCCATTGCACATTTTAACAACAGCTGTAAATCTGCTAATATAACCATGGTAGAATGACACAATGTCACGCTGCGGGCAATAATGTTTGTGTAGCGTGGCGCAAGTCACAGAAACATATTAATCAAAGCTCTGAGTAATTAATTCTATCCAGCACCGTAATTATAGATCTTTGAACAAAAATCAAAATTAGAATGATTGTACCACTGAGGATGTTAAGAAATAAAATGCAACTGGGTCTGCAGTGCAATAAATTATATGCAAGATCACAATTCAGAAAATCGTCACGCTATAAAATTCCAATAATTTATATATATAACTGATCATATACATGCAACCCAATTCTATTACATGACATAATATATATAACCTATTAAGATACCGCAATTGAATTTAAGTTATCCCAGCATCTTACATGGGCGAAGCGGCTGTCTGACTTCGGAGACGTTTTGTAGGATACTCACTGTTTAGAAATCCCTGAGTTTTTATGAATAATTCCAATCTACATGCATTCATCGACCCAAGTATTCTTAAGTACCACTCCTGAAGCCTGCATAATTATGGTAAGCAATTGCAACACAGAGGCAGCAAAGCAAGGATTAGAATAGGTGTTTTGAAAAATCAGCCTTTGTGGCTTTTTACAGAGGCTGCGGTGGGTCGCCAACCTCCAACCGTTTGCGCCGACACCCTAGATTTTTGTTCCCCCTTCCACCCACCACTCGAGATTTTTCACCCAAGTGTTTTTGGACAATATTTTTCAACTCACGTGTATGTGTAATTCAATTTGGCTACATAAATGTTTATTGTATGTCGTAGGTGTGCATTATGATGCTGTAAATATATCCTATCGTGTTTACTGCAGTACTATGCATATATTAACGCGACTGCGTATAAAATAAATATATATGCAATATGCTATTGCACCAGGTGTACTACTTTTCGATGTTAAAAATACACCAGCCCTAAACGGTTCTGCCGACCCCTATCTCGGGTAGGCCCGATCCCGAATTTTAGATTTAAAGAAACTCCGGAATAAAAAAATATGTACGACGGTATAAATAAATAAATATAAAACATAATACAACGAACTACTAATGAAGACATCTTTCTTGACAACAGATAACAATAAATATAACTATTTTACTGTCCTAATATGAAATAACCTATTTCACTGGTTATCTCGAAGGATTATGAAACTCAGAAACAGCGGGTTATATTTTTTGATTTTCCATGATTAATTTTTCTTGACTTCGAAGTTCACATCCCGAAGCATTTTAAATATAAATTAAATTTATGCAATATATTCAATAAAACGTTGCTTGATTTTTGACAGTAAGATATTTTTAAAAATACTACCGAAATTCTTAAGAAATCGCCTAGGTTTTAAATAATAATCATAATCCAAACTCTTATTCAACACAAAATGGTTATTATAACATTATAAAACACGACTAAATCCAACGAAAACATAACAACGCGTTGTTGTATCAAAGACAGACGATAAATGTGGAATATTATTTCGTAGGATATATGAAGTTTCCAACGATACAACTGTTCATTTTAATCTAGGTGACAACCAGGATTTCTAACATCCACAAATAAAATTACATACAAAAGTCAACGAACAAAATAATATTGAATGATTTCTATATTCCTGTCCTAAAACGACATGACACAAATGACATAGTAATAATGAATACACCATTTTTAAATACTAAACCACTGTCCACCAAAAATGTGATAATACAATAAATTGAAGACTACTGACAATAAATTTTTGTAACAAGTTCTGCACAAGATGGTAATGTGAATAACAACCTTCCTTCGATGAGATGCTACACAGCCAAGATCGGTAAGCGGAAGAAAACGAAGATGGCTAAAGGCTACAGCTATTTATAATCGATGGTAAAGTGGTCTTTAACAACTTGTTAAATTCATTGCTTGATACTTTTCGATCCTTAGCTGTTGATGTCTTGCGTAATTCATGAAAATCTCATAAGAAAATGAATGACAGTTTTCTATCACGACAATACTTTATAACAGAGATCAATCTATAGTTTTAAAAACAATTCAGTTTCTACGTTACACGGTAACTCCGTCAGCTTAGAATCGCGCAGTAGCAACGCTCATACGCTTTCCAAAACCGATATAGAACAAGGACACGAAAAAGGCTTGTGATTGGACTAAGTTTTTGGAATGTAATGCTTCTCCATAATAATGCGCTCATCATTGGACATTATTAATACCCGAGTGAATAGTGTTACCTAAATCATTACTGTACATCAGTTAATGCCTTTATTACCACTACAGTCATCACGGAAGTCAAGACTTATTCGCCGGTCCAAACGATTCAACCGGATAATGTTCACCGTATTTCTTCAAATGTTCTTTTAGCTCACGATATTGTGATTCGAGGTGTGGCGTGGTTTCAGCATAAACATCGGTGAATAAGTCACGTACGGGCGGTTTCTGTTTGGCTTCGGCACGAGCGAACGCTTGAAGAATTTCGGTTCGACACTGTTTTTGCCACGTTTTTTCCTCAGAATCGCTCCACCATTGTTTCCTGAAAAGTTTATAATTATTACAAAATTACCGGATAGGAAATAATGCACTCATGAGTAAAACGGTTTCATTTATATTGCTAAAATTGTTCGTATTATGAAACACGTTTTTGAAAAAATTTAATGTTATAAGATGGTGGAGCTGTAGTAATAAACCCTGTGTAAACTATAAAGGTATAAATATTATAAAATGTAGCTGGGCTCTCCAAATTGGGTGGTGGGGGCCTGCCATTTTTCGGTGCCCCCTGGTTCAGGACAGGTGCCCCCCGGCTCATGCCCCCCCTGGAAAATTTTTGGGCTCCCCTGGTTCACCGCCTCTTCGAAAATTTTTGTTTCCAATCGGTCCAAAGTAAAAAAAATTTGATCAAAATTTGCACTACAATTCCGATCTGAAGCCAAAAATTTTGCAAATTTTGTAAAAATTTACTTCAAAATCGCTTTTTCTCTCCATCAAAATCATTTTGGCAGTGTTTCTGACACGATTTTTAACAGTTTTCTCTTGGAAAAATGCCCCCTGGTAAAATCGGGCGCCCCTGGTTCATGCCCCCTGGCAAAATTTTCTTCGAATGGAGAGCCCAGTGTACGAATATCAAGTGTAATGGTGAATAGTGGGACGTGGTAAGTGTCAATATAAGAAATGGAACTTAATAAAACCATAAATAATATTTCAATCTATTTCAGCCCAGCTACTTCTATAACAAATATTCCCACAACTATAATACTGAACTTGTAAAACTGTGATTAAGATGCCAGTTGTTTGACCTGGTTTCTCCACATAGGGAGATGGGACAAACCAGAAACAGGTAAATTTTGGTTTTCCCCGGCACCCACCTAGGCATTATGACGTGACATCGAATAAGAAAAAATGCTAAAATAAAACTCAATACTACTGGTTTTATTTCAGTTATTCATTATGAATCCCAGAGTAAAATAAAGCGGCACCTGGTTTAAATGCACATTTTTGAGCGGAGCGAGGCGAAGCGTTTTTATTTTCTGTCTGCGACCAAAAAAGTCGATGTCCGTCCGTTCCGTGCGACGGATCTCAAGAACCACTGAACCGATTTTAAAATATTTTTTGTTTGAAAGCCTATCATGTCAGAATGTGCACCTGATATTTGGGATTAAAAAAATTTTGAGTGGTTAATTAGTAATTAGCTAATTAGTTAAGCTTATGCAGCTAAAATAGAGAATTTTGCAATATTTGTGTTATTTATTGAAATAGAATCGTTTCGATCAAACCATTATAGGGTTTTTTGGGTCGAAGAATTCATATATAATATTTTTACCAATGATAAAACCCTATGCAATGTAGGTATTTGAAGAACATAAAATTGAGTACATTCGTAATGCCACAGCCCAAGCTCCGCTCACAAATGTAGTTCCACTACCGACTAGTCATTAAATATGCAATAAAAAATAAAGTTATACAAATGTTGTAAAGGCTTGGAAAAACAGGACAATACGCAATTATGAGACACCCGGCTAACGTGGGGGAAATTACCACACAGGCATTTTCAAGTACCACCAGACTGGAGCTGCGAGACGCATCCCAAAAGCCCCCCAGGAACTATTTCAGTCCTGTGCATAAACCAGTTAACTACTGGTGAAGACACGTTTATTTTTATACGCATTAGAAGTTGTAACGCCACAAAAATACTCTAACAACGCAAACCAGACTCTAAATTACTTGGTTTAAGGATCAAAAATTGTGTTGCTAGCGGATATGATACGCTCCAATGATTTGAAATCGACCAAAAACAAACGTTATTATTAGTGATACAACTACATTTCACAGAAGCAGGTTCAGATCGGTACAGGGTGGACCGGTCCGTGCTGCCCGTGTTCAGATTCATTATGTGGTGTTAATGTGCTTCTGCTTCTCTATCGAGGTTAAAGAGAGGAGTTTATTTGGCCAACAGTGACCCCAATTTAAATAATATGTTAGCGTCTCAGTATTAATAATACCAGTTGATGTAAAAATATAGGACGCTCGTCCTAAATAAATACTGTTAATTAAATATTGTATGAACTGTCCGGCTGTAATTGCAGACCATAGCGATTCACTGTAACTAAATGGTCAGGGTCAGTCGGTTTTATTATAGCCACTGGTAGCGGTCCAACAGTCTTGTAAACGTCAGACGATAATCGTAGTTTTGTGTAAACTGTAATAAATATTTCAAAATTGCTGCTGAAAATCACAGCAATGGTCGTAGTTGGTCTTCACCAATCTCGACAACAACGTGTGTCACGAAAAGAAATTTAATGTAACGTTAATGTAAGCGCTAAATTTTAATTTGATTTATTAATATTCTTATAAATTAAGGGTGGACCCGTCCGGTTGCATCTGGTTAATATGTAGCTTAAATCATGAATACTATGTGGTTATAAACAACACCCTTTATTGGAGTCGATTGTTACTCGCCAGAAATATAACTGCCGCGTTTCGAACGATCTAACGTCGAAAAGAAATGGAACAAAATTTATTTATATAGCAACGCTCGACTAACATTTGAATAAATTTCAACTGACCGCGCTAAAACTACTGAGAAGGTCTCGAACGAAACTAGAGAATTTCTGAAACAAAATTTCAATTTTACCAGCAAAACCAAAACGAACGTCGAGCAAACAGTACTCGTTCCAAGGCAAATGCAGTATAATTTCCTACTTACTTTAATAGATAACGACGCCAGCGAGAAATGGGATTATCGTTTTCTTCCCACCATCTGACTTCATCCTTTGAACGATACGCAGAGCTATCATCAGATGTGCTATGGTGGCCAACTCTGAAAATAAAGAAGACTACGTACATTTTTAGCATTACCATATTTCCGCAATAATGGTACAAAAATCAAAAGAAACACTGATATGATTTGTTATTTGCCAATAGATTACTGCCTCGTACCATGATACATTCGAAGATAAAAATATCGTGCTGCGCTTCAGTTCGTTATGAAGGCTCATATATTGAATTCGAAATATCACTAATTTCGCTAGGTCAAACTATAGAGTAACAACTAAAGCTATCAATAATATATGATACACATCTAGGTACACATGTATACATAATATTTGTAGAGTTGATATAAAGCCGAATTCATCATCTACGAGGATGTAGTAGTCACGACATTAATGATTAGTATGATGTACATACAGCGTAAGTTAGCAATAATCTGACATATACACGAAAATATTTTTCAGAAACCACCATGAAATTCCCGAACATCGACAGAAACAATTGGATTTCAGCACCTAATTTGTCAAAAATAGATAGCGGTACAGTTATTAGCACTAATTTGTCTACAATTGGACAGAATTTACGCAGGGCCAAAATTATATCTAGGAGCTTCGCCCTATATATCCAAGACTCGTGCTATACATAATTCCAAATATCTTAACGGAATTTTCCATCCAGGCAACAAAGGAGATTTGAACTTGACCTTGAGGCCACTCCGAAGAATGCAAAACATGGCTGCCAAAGTATGCAACGTACTTAGTGTGAACTATTTGAAATGGAATGAACGGAGTTTCCACAAATGGCTTTGCTAACGACAAAAATCGTAAAAATTTCTTTGTTGTCTGTCTGTGGAGATCATCGGATGGATGGATTAATATTTTATTTGATCACAAATTCAGTCTACTAGTGCCTCTTCATTAGACCCTAAACTAGCCGATCACGCCTTCTTGATGTAAATGGTCCCCAGAGGGGCCAAAGGTCATATTTTTGAATTTTTACCATCTGGGTATCTATCTTTCGCGACCTATATTTCCGGATAAAGGCTTCGCAGTGAACAATTGATTCCACCTACAAAATTCTCTCATTGTGAGCTACAACTTTACTATTATGGATTTTTGTCAGAGCTGCAATTTTCGAGCTTTGATTCAAAATTTTAAAGAGTTCCCAAAAAAATGAAAATTCAAAAATTTTTTAAAAAAAAAGCTTTTTTATTTGTTAAGGGTGAAGTATGGTGTTGTAGGGTTATTTAATCCGTTAAACAAGTTGATTTCATTGTTTTAACACCACATTCGCAGTGTTATTAACGCTACGTGACGGTACCGGAGCAAAATTGAGTAAATCCTGAAACCAAAAATAGTCAAATTTCGCCATTTTTCCAACTTAGATGTATGGGTCGATCGAACGTGTCTGGTGTTAGTGGTTGCTAAATACGATAAAAGAATTGTATTTGAGCGGTATGCATCAGATAAGCAAGTGGTAAGATCCTACTACGTAGAAACGACTCTTCAAATTATAATTGTTCTTAAAATTTGTGATTTATAAATTTCAAAAGGTATTGTCTGTTTTGCCAATGGAAAAAGAAATACAGAGGTATTCGTTTTTGATATATGACTAAAATTACCCTAAACCCCAATTGTCACTGAACTATCGCCGGTGGATAATTGCTATCATGGGACGTTGACCAGGTTGACCTGAATTTGGATCGACAAAATGGTCAATAGGCGTACCCAAGGTCCGTCGCCTTTGAGGTTGTGGCAGGTGCTATTACCCAATTTTTTCAATTTTCACTCAGCTTTTCTTGATAATTTGTTAGGTACGATCGTATTTGGCAAAATTGGGGCGTGGAGAGTTGAGGGTTCGGAACTTCTGGGGTGGTAAATGTGGCTTAAAATGCCTTCCCCTACGAAAACCTACGTCGATATACCGCATAGAAACAAAAATCTATCCCTCCGGAGCTAAAGTAAAAGTATTACGGTGTCGCTGGTCATCCACGCATAATATAGTACATGAAACTGTATTTCAGCGCAAGGTAATAAGGGCGTCCGTTTTCAAGAAAAAATTATCACAAATTTGAAAGTATGATCAAGTACATCAAGTAATAACCGTCATAACAAGACTTTATGGTTTTTAACTTATTCTGGTGGCGAACTACTCGGCGTAGGTGAATTTGTAACTTAAAATTTTGCGAATTTCTTGCTATAACATCGGAGCTAAATATAATTCACGTGCCGATTACTGTTGAGAACGCCCAATTGCTCGGCTTTACCTAGATGTGGAAGTTGGTCCCCTCTAGCGTACCATATCAAGCTCAACCTTCAACTAATCACATAACGTTTTGGCTTTTTAAGCCTAAGTTTAAGCTTAGCCTGTGCCAAGTTTTACATTTTTGCCTTAAGCTTCTCAGGTCAAGTTTATCCTCTCTGTTAAGGCGAACGTGACAAGTTCCAATAAAACATTATAAAGCGTGAAACGTGTTTGCAGATGTACGTCCAATCAATATCATTTTCTCAACAAAACCTAATAAACGAAATATACCGGTATGTCATGGCCTCAATAATCACAGGAACATTTTTTGACACGCACAATTCACGGGCAGCCTTGGTTGCGTTATATACAGCCATAACATCATTACCGTCACAACGAATCGACGCGATGCCGTAGCCGGGACCTAAAAGATAAATTTAAACACGGATTAGGGTAAAATGGCTAGCAAGCATATGTTAGTAGTAATTTATGCTTTCGCTAGTAGCTCAACACTACTCGAAAAGTACTAAGCGAAGCAACACCTAAATATTTTCTCGAAGCAATATAAAATTCATCGTAATCATCAAAAATAGCTTCATACAGTTGACAAAATCTTGTTACCTAGGAAAAAATATTCCTAGCTGAGGTTTGTATCATTAAAGGCCAAATTATGCATCCCTAAATAAGCAACTATTGTAAACAATAATTATATACTATTATGGCAAATTGTTAGGGTGCGTTCATACGCTCAATTTTTCGGTATAAATTTTTTCAGTCTTAATATAATTTGCCTGTAATTTGTAACGGAAGAACACGGCAAATCATAGTGCTTCAAAATATGAATGTACATCTTTTTCAAAGCTTTGTTGGAGTTTGTTTCAAAAATTTTCAATATTTGTTCTGAAAATGTTTTGTTTTTAAAAATATGAATAGCGTGCAAACGTCCATATTCAAAAACGGCAAGAAAGTTACGCTAAAAAGATTTATACGGTTATACCAACCTTCATTCAAAGTTTGTGTTGAAAATTTGAACTTGTGAGCACCCCTTAAGTTTGTCTGCCGTTCGCAGACAATAAAGATAAACTTCCCAATAATTTGCAACGTTGGTTCGCCTTAAATTATATACTGAAATAGTCTGCGCAATACTGACTAAAAATCCTAGTGAAATTAATTCTGATCAAACACATATAATTAGTTTCAAAATTTTGTCTTCTATATTTGAACGGAAATGATATATAGGACAATGAATAAAAAATTGTTCTTTTCCTGTTATGGTTCGCCTTACGATCAAATGATAATTAAACGATACACAATGCAAATATATATTATAAACAGACCGCACCCGTTTTGAGTAAATTTCCTTTCGCGGTACTTTCTGTATCGATACTGCCTTGAATACAACTGGCGAAATATAACAGCTATGTAGCTATAACTTTATTCTAGCTCTGCCTGAAACTTCTAAATTCATTTTGATTCTGGGTGCGAATTCCAGTTAAGTAACAGCAAGTGGCGCGCCAAATAATATTATGATGCAGACAAAAAGCAGAATGATACTACTGAAATGTCTATGCGAGAAAAACTTGAAACACAGAACGCATGTACATTTCATCAAGAACACTACATAAGGAGTCAGTGAAATGTATTAGAGATCTTTCTTTACCTCTGCCAGCAATGCCATCGCCGTGATATTGCTCTTTGGCTGGTGTGCTAATAGCATAACCATTATTGCGACAAAAGAAAATAACCGGGCAATCTAAAACAAAAAATTTACGACGTAATCAAACATATACTTTGTTATTTTCGTGTTTAATTTAAATGGTGTGGCGCAGCGGACGGAGGTCTTTCAAATAGCGGGCAATTGTACAGAAAAAAATCGTATCCATCTATCCATATCCGTCTGTATACTTCACCACTGAATTAACGGATTTTGGAATTTCATTAACAAAATCTACTTGTATATTTCCCTTTGCGTAGGTGCTATTCAAAGATTTCATGACCAAATTCAAACATTATTATTTAGAATTGAAATAATTTTAGACTTCGGTTATTTGGGGTACACAACATTTCAGACTATTATTAAATCAAACTACTAAATAAAAATACTTCAAAAATTCTAATTCAAAAATTTTGATTACTTGTGTTTCGTGATTACTGTGGTGAACGAAAGGCTTGTCGGTTTATCTTACACATCCACGTTGCTTTTCAAGTTCAAACGTATGCTGTATATGTTGTTAACCCTGTGATACTTCAGGAAGCTAGAATGATAAATTCTGGCATCAAAAGTTTCAATTTTAACTAATTTCCAATTTAGGTGAAAGCAGAGGGCTAAGATGTCATTATTATAGGTTTTTGAGGATAAAAGCAATATTGAATTTCCATGATATCAGCCCAATACAGCAAGCATCAGGATCGTAAAATACGAAAACTATAATACGTGACATTCTAATTTTTCTTAAGAATCGCGATATATGAATCTTAAAGGTTTCCAACTTTTTGGCTAATGCGAAAAAATAAATGGCCTTGTGTTTTTGCAATATATAGCTTAATGAAAGATGTAGTACTGTCAAAGATACTGAATATAAGAATCAAAAGTCAAAAACAATTAATGACAGTTTAATGTTGGCTTATCTTTTCGAACTGGCTCGGATCCAGGCCAACCTCGTTTGAATCAAGGGACGCCGGGTTTTGCCATGGGAGACGGACTTAGGGCCCTGGCATGAACTGAAGTCGAAATCAAAAATTTGCAATGTTTAATATTTTTCAGCGAAAAACTGTACAATTGCTAATTAATAGTCTTAAAAATGGTGCAAAAACGTCTTTAGCGAGGTTAAATTAGACTTTTCAATGTTGCTGAAATTAATAAAATTTTTTACTTCAGAAAGGATTTTTTCCAAAAACATTTCAAGTGGGGGTATTTTTATAGAGCGACGCCAAAAATTTTGCCAGCGTGGCCCCAAGAAAAGCCAGCCGTTTTTGCCGTGGGCACCGAAAAATGCCAAGAGAAAAGCCTTTGGAGAAGGCAGTAATAATATATGCAAAATCATACTCAATGTGGCAGCAAAATTCAATGCAGGATGGGCGTCACCCTCGCTACAAGCTCCTTCGCCAATATAACACACTACGATGCGGTCTTTCTTCTGCAGCTTGATCGCGTATGCAGCACCCGATGCCTGAGGCATTTGTGTTGTTAGCGGCGACGAAATTGTCACAAAATGCAGCTCACGGGCTCCGTAGTGCACAGGCATTTGTCGGCCTTTACCCGGATCGTCGATGTTTGAATAGCACTGATCCATAAAGCGTTGGAGACTGAGACCACGCCATAGTAAGACGCCGGCCTCACGATACTGACCAAATATTAAATCGTCCGGATTGAGCGCTGCAGCTGAGCCAATTTGGCATCCTGAAATTCAATACGTAGTAAGTAACAACAGTAACAAATGAAAGTTAATAGCTAGTGTTTTTAGTGAACTCCTTGTAGAAGTTTGACCACGAAATATGTAACATAATATGAGAAAAATATAGCTTATATCATTGAAGTGTCTCAACCGTAATATATGCGTTATATACATCAAACTGAATTTTTAAAAATTAGATACCTATGTAAACTTTTGTTAGTTTAGTCTTCATTTTTCTCAGAAAGAACGAGCACAACACAATACCTGTGTCTGTAACGTAATTACATTATTTTTAATCCAAACATGAACTGCCGCAAAGAAGTATTCTCTGCATTCGCTGACCAAGCACGCCATATATCAGAGATTTCTTGAATAAAATTCATATATTCACAAGTCTCACAAAAATAGGGGCAGTATTTATTATGCGTCAAAAATGTATGTGCTATATACCACTGTATCGGAGTGCAACGGCGATTTATTTATTTATATAGCACGAAAAAATGGTAGCTCACACCACCGAAGATGGCAGTCGAAGATGTGGGATTTCGCCTTTGTTTTTCAGTCAAAACTATATGTTGCCTTATACCACTAGTATGTATATATGTATTTATTAGGTAAAATAAGCCTAACTTCATTTTGTAACACTTATTGCTAACAATCCTCCGAAACTGATGCTCAAATTTGTGCATACCTTCTTCGCCAAAATTTGTCATATAAAACGAAATTCGCCCTTGCCGCTGGGATTCGTATAGAATTTTATCCATTACGCTTAGCAATGTCATGTCGCGATACATCTTGACCGCCATTTCCTATAAAACAAAAATCAATACTTTTGAATATATATTCTCGTAGATAAACATGTGTCATAATCATTCAACTGTTGTGTTCTACAACTGCTCCAAACAGCTCCAACTACAATCATGCCGCCACAACAAGTTAAGTAGTAGCGACACATAAACGAAAACACAGAATGGTAGGACAAGGCCATCAAAATCATGTATTATCATCGCCTTTACAACGATGTCTACATCTGTTCGTTCCATTCTATAAACATAATCATGACCCGTTTGATATGCACAAAATTATTTTATATCACGGTAGTACAAATAATAAGAGAAACCTGGCTACTAAACGTGTTGTGCAAAGATACGCATTTTGTGTCACGATGACATCGAAGAATTGGTCATAACAAGAGAAATAAAATTCATATAATGGTACTGCCGCAAAACCCGGCTAGGTCGACTACTCTTCCTTCGTCAGCCCGAAACCAAGCTAAACGCAACATATCCTTGGGTATCTCATGTACTCAACAAAAAAGATGACACAAATCCATCCAAAGGTTCCAAAATTATGATCAAGTAACCTACCAAAAGCTAATGCATATAATTGAGCGGAGCGACGCCGCCGAGCGAAGCGAGGAGCCCGAACGAAGCGTTTTTATATTCTGTCTGGGAGCAAAAAAGTCGATGTCCGTTAGTGTTTCATGGATCTCAAGAACCAATGAACCTATTTCAAAAAACTTTTTTTGTTTGAAAGCTTATCATGTCAGGATGTGCACCTGATATTTTAGAAGTTTAGCAACTTGCCAATTTTATCATTAATTAAGCTAATTAACATCCTAATTATGCTCATAACAGCTTATTTATTACCGTGCTTCGATTGCCATTCATCACCATGCTGTACCAGTCGCAGTAGAACTACATTTTTTTGAGCGGAGCGACGGCATTAGTAATATGAACGTACTCAATGTCTTCGGAATATATTATTACCTAGACAACAATGAGTAAATGAAAGAATAGTTTTATTCCGTTCGAATGAAAAGCAAGACAAAGGAAGTCACGTGGCTTATACAGCATGGTGATGAATGAGCCGATGCATGATGTGATGAATCAAAAAAAGTTTTTTGAAATAGGTTCATTGGTTCTTGAGATCCATGAAAGACTAACGGACGAACGGACGGCCAGACGATTGGACTAGTCGGTAGTGGAACTACATTTGTGAGCGGAGCTTGGGCTGTGGCATTACGAATGTACTCAATTTTATGTTCTTGTAACTACATTGCATAGGGCATAGGGCTTTATCATTGGTAAATCTATTATATTTGAATTCTTCGACCCAAAAACCCTATAATGGTTTGATCGAAACGATTCTATTTCAATAAATAACAGAAATATTGCAAAATTCTCTATTTTAGCTGCATAAAATTAAGTAATTAGCTAATTACTAATTAACCACTCAAAATTTTTTAATCCCAAATATCAGGTGCACACTCTGACATGATAGGCTTTCAAACAAAAAAAGTTTTTTAAAATCCGTTCAGTGGTTCTTGAGATTCGTCGGACCGAACGAACGGACGGACATCGACCTTTTTACTCCCAGACAGAAAATAAAAACGCTTCGCTCGGCTTCGCCGAGCTCCGCTCAATAATATATTATTATCTCAAATCAATATGTCAGCAAGTACAACTGTAGTAGTATGGTCTGTCCGCAGCCCCCCGAAAAGTGAATGGACTTTGGGGGCCCCATTTTCATTAATTAAGCTATTTAACACCCTAATTAAGTTCATAACAGCTTATTTATTACCGTGCTTCGATTGCCATTCATCACCATGCTGTACCAGTCGCAGTGGAACTACATTTTTTTGAGCGGAGCGACGGCATTAGTAATATGAACGTACTCAATGTCTTCGGAATATATTATTACCTAGACAACTAAATGAAAGAATAGTTTTATTCCGTTCGAATGAAAAGCAAGACAAAGGAAGTCACGTGGCTTATACAGCATGGTGATGAATGACAATCGAAGCACAGCAATGAAATTATAGGACACGGAGTCTGAAAATAATTTTGAAAACCTGAAAACCCCAGGGTATATGCCGTTAAAACGACCCTACGACCAATAATTAAGTTGTTATGAGCTTAATTACGGTGTTAATTAGCTAATTAGCTTAATTAATGATAAAATTGACAAATTTGCCAAACTTCTAAAATGTCAGGTGCATTTCCTCACATGATAAGCTTTCAAACAAAAAGTTTTTTGAAATAGGTTCAGTGGTTCGAGATCCATGAAAGACTAACGGTCGAACGGACGGACAGACGAACTGACATCGACTTTTTTGCTCCCAGACAGAAAATAAAAACGCTTCGCTCGGTCGCCTGGTGATGAAAGGCAATCGAAGCACAGCAATGAAATCATAGGACGCGGAGTCTGAAAATAATTTTGAAAACCTGAAAACCTCAGTGTATATGCCGTTAAAACGACTCTACGACCAATAATTAAACTGTTATGAGCTTAATTAGGGTGTTAATTAGCTAATTAGCTTAATTAATGATAATATTGGCAAGTTGTCATACTTCTAAAATATCAGGTGCAAATCCTCACATGATAAGCTTTCAAACAAAAAAAAGTTTTTTGAAATAGGTTCATTGGTTCTTGAGATCCATGAAAGACTAACGGACGGACAGACGAATGGACATCGACTTTTTTGCTCCCAGACAGAAAACAAAACGCTTGCTCAGTAAGCCACGTGACTTCCTTTGTCTTGCTTTTCGTTCGAACGGAATAAAACTATTCTTTCATTTACTCATTGTTGTCTAGGTAATAATGTATTCCCAAGACATTGAGTACGTTCATATTACTAATGCCGTCGCTCCGCTCAAAAAATGTAGTTCCACTACGACTGGTTTTATAATAGAGCAGCAGTAGAACCAGGCAATTTACTTAAATACATTGATATAAATTTATAGAAATAGCTACAATGAATCATTAGTGATGGGTAGGGATATGGATTACCATATCCGAATATCCGGGTAAAATTCTGAGATATATTGGATACTCTGAATATCTTGATATCAGAAAGTAACCAGAATTTCGGTTCCGGCGAAAATCGTATTCCGGTTGCAGTTCCGGCAAAAGGAAAAAACCATACCGGGACCGGAATTCTGGTTTAAAAATTTTGTTTGATATTTTCCACATTTTTGCTTCATCTGTGATCCAAACATATGTAATTGAGCGGAGCTCGGCGAAGCGTTTTTATTTTCCGTCTGGGAGCAATAAAGTCGATGTCCGTTCGTCTTTCATGGATCTCAAGAACCACTGAACCGATTTTAAATTTTTTTTGTTTGAAAGCCTATCATGTCAGAGTGTGCACCTGATATTTGGGATTAAAAATTTTGAGTGGTTAATTAGTGATCAGCTAATTAGTTAAGCTTATGTAGCTAAAATAGAGAATTTTGCAATATTTATGTTATTTATTGAAATAGAATCGTTTCGATCAAACCATTATAGGATTTTGGGTCGAAGAATTCAAATATAATATTTTACCAATGATAAAGCCCTATGCAATGTAGTTACAAGAACATAAAATTGAGTACATTCGTAATGCCACAGCCCAAGCTCCGCTCACAAATGTAGTTCCACTACCGACTAGTATATACTATATATTATCATCTAACTGACGGCACTGTTTGTCCAATGCTAGTCTAAACAGTGTCTGTCACCACTGATCGGAAAATTACCTTCTATTAATTGCTCTTAGAAAAATATAAACCAATAATTTCAAGTTTCCTACAGAACAGCATGTAACAAACGTATGTGTAGTATATAAAGGGGATCGACTGGAGACATAGCGAAAGTGTTTATTCTACGCTCCATGAGTTCTAAACACATTCAATTTGACTCAGTATACGCAAGGGTGTATAGTGGAAGGCATTTTTGCTCTGGGTGTCAAAAACCGACATATTGATCGATAAATAAACATTATTAGCTTCCTCAGTTTCTTTAAAGTTTCAGAAAGGGAATAATGCCATCGCAATACATTAAGTTTAGTGTAAAAGTTATTTTTTAATGGATTTTAAAGCCACTACACCTTCATTTCTTTCTTCATCTGTTTTAGTATATATATATAAAGTTCGAAGACCAAGTTCAGGTTCCGGTTGCTGGTTCTGGTAAATTTCAGTTTCGGTTATTCCCTGCTTGATATGGCAACCATGTCCTAAACTTTCAAACTTTATTTATCTTTAGGCTGTATATTCAACTCTGCCATTCACTACGTCACCTGTCTATAGTGGGAGGTGGGGGACCCCACTTTCCAAATAGGTAATGTTCGTCTCTTCTTTGGCCGAAACCCCTTATGTTCAACCAAATAAAAAGAATTGTATTTATGTATAAAGAATTTATGTTTGTTTGTTTCCAAATTGTTTTTAACCTTAATTACCACTATTTGTAAGGCTCGAACAAGCTTTGGCTTGAAAATATATGCATGTCAGTAAAACTACATGAAAATATGGCGATATTTATTATTTTTAAGCAAAACTTAATCCCAGAAATTTGAAATTCCCTCCAGAATGAAAATGGGGCCCCCAAAGTCCATCCACTTTTCGGAGGGCTGCGGACAGACCATACTACTACAGTTGTACTTGATGACATATCGATTTGAGATAATAATATATATATTATAAAGAAACATTTTCATTTGATAAGACGCTTTTACAGCATTATTTACGGTATAAACTTACATTAGGTCAAAGATTACGCCTATGTTAGTGAACAATTTGAGATTAATAGTGGTTACAATTTCAATTTATAGTTAACGGTTATATAATAGAACGGAAATTTGAAATATTCTGGGTATCTTGAAATTTAGATGGGGGTGCCAGAGAACCGCCGGGGCTAACTGGAAGTCAGAGATGCGGGATTGTCCAAACAGTTACCATCTTGCGAGTAAAGTCCATACAGCCGTGGCTCAATACCTAATTTCCGGATAATCCGAATATCCCGACGTTCGGCATACTCTGCGGAGATGAAACCGTATCCTGTTATCCAGATTTTCCTGCCCATCACTAGTATATACAATTATACACAGGTGTCCAAGGTCCGTCGGCTCAGGGGGATAGGTGGTTCGGCCGCGGGGGGTAAATCAAGGGGTAAATTTTTTGAATTGTGGGAACTCATAATTTTTTTCAATAGTCTTTTGCAATTTTCCCAGAATTTTAGGCTTAACTGGGGTGATTGGGAGAAAAAGAGGTCCAACCTTCATGGCGGGCTATATACATTTATGTAAGTAGCAATTACGTATGTATAAATTTCTATGAACCGGCATGGTTGAATATGATCATCTCAGTGGCGTCGAGGTTTCAGTGGGTTTCAAGAGTTTGATAAACAGGTGTTACAGTGGAAAAAATAACAATCCTACAAAATAATTATAGGTAAAAATTTCTTTTAACGCGCCTGGTCAAACTTCGGATCCTCTTCAGGGGCGTCGAGACTGCCGTCCGTTCCGAGGACATGATAAATAGGTATAGCTGGGTCGCTCGAAGTATCGACAAATTTTACATGATCAATCCAGGCTGCCGGACGATTGCCAAGAAAGTTAACAGACAGTTCGTGTAGTGTTGATGATTTTGCTTGATTAGCACCTGAACTGGCAACATGATCGCTGGATTGATGGTGTTGGCATAACAGCGGTTTCGTATGGATTCCAACTCTAAAAATGTATATGGATAAAATATATTTCTTGCCCCTTCCCTGTCGCATCTCTCAAAGATAACACGGAGGTCGGGGCGCGCCCTTTTGTTGGGGCCCGCCTCCCTCCGCCGGGCGAAGGCTGATCCGAATGATTTCGGGCTTTGTTGGCGCT
Organism: Trileptium ribeirensis; assembly: GCA_030248225.1. Lineage (NCBI taxonomy): Eukaryota > Metazoa > Nematoda > Enoplea > Enoplida > Thoracostomopsidae > Trileptium > Trileptium ribeirensis. The sequence continues at coordinate 776 of JASANE010022265.1, read as the reverse complement.
ATATGTAAATGAGTTATGTAATCAATTAGCTAATTTTATGCAAGTTTTAAAACCACCCTGAAATTGCTGGGTTTTTGATATCGATGATCATGAGTATGTGACTTTTAAACCTCTACAATTTTATCGTGTTTGCTAATTAGTTAAATAATTAGGTAATACTACTAATTAATTTGCTGATTTTTTTACCTAGCTAGCTTTTTGTAAGGTAGATTTGACATCAAATATCCAAAACGTGATACTTAGTATAAATTGATTAAATATTTAGTTTAAATACATGTATACATAAATAAGATATAATATACTTTGGCTATTGCTCTGCTCACTTTTTGTAATTTATTACGTTTACTAACTAATAATTAATTCGTAATTAGCTAATTACTTAACCAATTAGCATATTTTTAACACGTTCGAATAGTAATACACACCAGATTCATAACCAGTGCGGAAAGATGTAATATACGAACCAAAATAATAGTTTTACAATATTCATTGAAAAAAAAGCATTTTTTGTTTGAAAATGCTAAAAATAAGCTGACATGCTTACCTAATTTAGTTAATTACTAATTAGCTAAAGCAAATTTTAACATAATCTATATGCTGCATCTGTCCGATATTAGGCCTTTCAAACAAAAAATGTTTTATTTTCAAAATCGGTCCAGTAGTTATTGAGGAATTCAACGGACGGAGAGTGCCGAATTTTCCCCATCTGACGAAAACAAAAATACTTCGCTCCGCTCATCCGCTCAGTTAGTGCAAGATGCATACCGGCATCCGGC
>JASANE010022264.1:0-13771 GCA_030248225.1 Trileptium ribeirensis | reverse complement strand
TATGAACCGTTTGTATAAAAATGTTACTTCTTTTTATGAACCGTTTGTATAAAAATGTTACTTCTTTTTATGAACCGTTTGTATAAAAATGTTACTTCTTTTTATGAACCGTTTGTATAAATATGTTACTTCTTTTTATGAACCGTTTGTATAAAAATGTTACTTCTTTTTATGAACCGTTTGTACAAAAATGTTACTTCTTTTTATGAACCGTTTGTATAAAAATGTTACTTCCTTGTATGAACCGTTTGTATAAAAATGTTACTTCTTTTTATGAACCGTTTGTATAAAAATGTTACTTCTTTTTATGAACCGTTTGTATAAAAATGTTACTTCTTTTTATGAACCGTTTGTATAAAAACGTTACTTATCTTTATGAACCGTTTGTGTAAAAATGTTACTTATCTTTATGAACCGTATGTATAAAATGTCACTTACGAAGTTCACGATTTTGCTAGGGACGAGTGTTGTAACCTGACTGAGCCATGAGGAAAGGAGCCGCCTCAACCGACCTGTAAGACCGAAGATGGAGCCCCACACTGATTGGAACTAGAAATTAGTCGAAAACCTAACTGGCAGACGCTATGTGTTATAGGGTGACGGTTACGACCGTCCGGGAATAGAAGGCCCCTGGCTGCACGTTCAGTAAAACACGTTTGTTAAGACTGAAATCAAAAATATTAAATTTACTTGGTTTTAGCAATATACTAGGTAATGGTTACAGAAAACAACAAGTCGAAATAAACGGAAATCACACTTTTGGTAGCCTTTGCAAGTATAAGGGACGACGGATGCCGGGTTAATTCGAAGGCCCGCCACCGTCTATGGTATCCTGATCCGGAGAATAACCGGAGCAGACTGGTAGAACACTTTGGGGGAGTGTGAGTGGACTTCTAAAACCGCTCCGAGCAACGCCAGAGCTTCGCTTGTAACATGTAGAGACAATCGCTACTTACGCTAGGTGGGATTGTCAACGCGGAACCCGGACTGTTACCTTCCATATATTTAGGACATACCATATATAAAGTATACAAATGTATCTATCTGCGTGTGTGTGTACAACCCCTTTTAGGTAAAACCGCTTCTTTCTGCAGCTCATTGTAGTATGAAATTAATACAAACCCCACTTTTCGACGTCCTCGTTGCCCTATCTCGCGTTTCGGAACCGGTGCGTTTTGTTCATCGTGACTAGTTGAATCCACCGATATGTGTCGGACCTCCGTCTGAGCCCTTGCTGACTCGCGGTAGCCACTCAAAGATGCCTAGAAAGCAGTTGTCGACCGCTGATGGGCACCGATAAATCGAGATTTTTCGCTCAACTCAAAAATGGGCGAACCGCCCCTCATTGGATTCGTCTCGATGAGACATCTCCAAAAATACCCGGCGGGTCTCGGTCCGCCGCCCCGTTAACCCTGGACAACCAACGAAAGCGCCCCTACCGTAGCCGTCACTCTCTCTAATCGCCGTAATTTTAGTACCGTTCTTACTCCTGCCGCCCCAGTAGCAATATCACCCCTCGTTCAAATCGCCGTTGGACGGTGAGTCCAACGATACCCGGCGGGCGTCGCTCCGCCCAACCGTTAACGCAGGAGAGCCCGCTAAAGCTCCCCATACTAATATACATCGGAACCCATGTGTGGGTCCCGACCCTCTACTACGTCTACCCCCTCGTGTTTGGTATCAATCGCCCCCATTTTCCGTCCTGGGATCGAATCTGACCCCAGCCCCTTGAAAATCCTCCCGGATTCCCCTTGTCCCGCTTCCCTTCCCACGCCCGCCTCGTGTCCTCGCTGTCCTTTCGCTTTTTGTCATCGTTGCCTCTCTAACCGACGTTTCTGGTCGGTTTTCTTCTTTGTTGCTTTGTTGTTGTTGTGTTTGGTGTGTTGTGAGTTTGTGTTTATCCTGAGCGACTTTTCTGTCGCTCAGGACGCCGTTATGTCTGCTGTTGGTAGTGTATGTGTTCATGTGTGTGTATGAATATATATATATATTCATACACACACATGAACATATATATATATATCTGTATATAATCAAGTATATAAGCACATGAAAAAACGGATGGACGAGGACACCACGTACTAAAATACGTTAAATTTCAGAGGTTTACGGACGGACGAAACGTGGACGGATAGGACGAACGGGGGGCGATTTAGGGCCATCCCGCGGACTCCAGGGGCCTTGGAGCCGGGCGCCTGACCAGATAGGAATACTTTAAGGTTTGCCCCGACTCTGGCCCCTAGACGGATGATTTCCCGTCGTCGGTTCCCCCCCGGCGAGCCGTCGGAACGTGAGCATTCGCAGAAAATTTTAAACTAAACTTGAGCTTTTTCGTTGTTTTAAGGTGTCCTCGCGAATAGGGTCACTCTCCACGACGCGTTTGAATCCAGTTTGACGAGCGGCATGTCGCGATCACAAAGAAAACGTCGTTGTTTGCCGACCCAATTAAGGCAGGAAAGCTTAAGCAATCCAAAAGATCGGACAGATTGCAACTTTTGAGGACGTTACGGGAACTGCGTGGCGATCTGTCCATCTTGGGACCGGATGTTGTCTTAAAAACGTGGGCGTTGACTCGAATTTCAAAGGACATCCTGTCTTAATTGCAGGAAATTTGAGCTTAAAAGCTCAGGTTTCATGGGAAGATTGGGACTAAAATCACAGATGGTCAACTTCCGAGTACTCGGAAGATTCAAACTGGATGTCGGCAAATTTAATTGAAGCCGACTCTCTTTAAGGACATCAACATTAAGGTAGCCGTCAAGATTCAAATTTCCGGAAGTGTCCCCAATTGGACACTGGACTAAAACCCAAAAAAAGTGGGCGTCAAGAAATCGCCAACGATTGGACGGCGACAAAATCGCCATACTTAACTACGGGCGAAAATTTCGAGGTTACGACCAACGCGTCGAATCTTGGAATCAGTTTGACTTCGGCAGCGCGGAGTTCGGTCGACTCTACTGACCGGCTCCGACGTAGGACTTTGATGTGTCAATCTTTCGTTGTTTTCACTTACTCGGTGGCTTTCGTTTCTTCGCTTTTCCCTTCGTTATTGGATCGGTCGTGAAAGATTTCCGCGCAGGTATACACCTCGCGAAGGGGGTCCAGCTGGTGCTGCCCCAAGGATCGACAGCTGTAAGTATGAGAAAGGATCGGCGTATGTAGAGGTTTAGCTTCTCTGCTGAGTGGACAGTAACAGGCCGTTCGTATAGGTACCCCGTGAACGTAGCGTGTCCCCTTCGTGTTAACAGACTCAATAACTTTAAACCTTAACCCGCGGTGTCCCGCCGAAATGCTACACACAGACCCAACTAGAATAAATATCTAGGATCGAATTCCGAAGTGGAAGCGCGAGGCGACTTAGGGTACGTAGGTACCGAGAACAGGGAAAATTTACCAGCCAAGTCGAAGTCAGTCTGATTCCCCGTGGTCTTAGGTAAGGCACAACAAAATGGACGCTTCACGTCCAGACTTTACATGACTTGCTCCTTCTGAGTTAGGACCAACGAATTTTCCTGAGCCGGCCACGGTAAAATTTCTTGAACGTGTATACCACAAAATAAGGACTTGTTCGATGATTGGTTTTGATGGTTTTCCAAATTTGCAGCTTAGTGGACTGTTCAATGCTCATGCCGTGTTTGGGCTTGGACAGAAACGCAGCTTAGGGACGGAGGTAAGCCCCGAAAATTTCTTCTATTTCATCGAGGTAAGAAAATTTGGGGATTTAAAAGACTAAACAAATTCTAGGGACGCTAACTTGAGGTTAAGGTGTTCGCTGCTTTCACGGAATATTGTCTCGGAATCATCTTCACTCAGTTATTTGAATTTGATTTTGGAGCACCTCGATGTCTTGTTCGGTAGGCATCTCACTTGTTCAACCATTTCATTAGGACGACTGACCGGAGAAACGATAGCCGACCACCTTACGATCTCCATGATCACAGAATTTGGCTAGGGGAATAAGGCCCCCAGCCGACCAAAATTCCGACGATCCCGTTTGGTGTCGCGAACGCACCGCTTGATGGTGATATGCTAGTTTCAAGCCTCGAAAGACTATTTTTATAAACAATTAAGTTTACCTGTGTTCACCATAGCACTACGCAATGGTCTTCTCTCGGTACCATTGTCTAAAAGAGATAGAACTAAACCCTGCCCCTGCGCCATCACTAGATATAAGCTTCGCGGGAGAAACACATCGTGGTGCCGCCTTCAAACAAAATTTTAGGACTTTCAAAAAAATAAAGAAAACTTACCTCCTCGCCCAGGCCGTTTTGGCCCCAAACCGGGCGAGTGCAAAACCCCTTTTTCTTTTTGGAGCGAGTCGGTCGCTGAGTTTAGCCAGGTTTCACTATTTATCATGAGTGCCCGTTAGGCTATGTACTATGTGTGCCCAGTTTCTCTTTTTCTACAGTTTCATTGTCAGCCAGTTACATTTTCCCGTGTGGTGAGTTGATCCTGCACGGAGAGTTTAAGTCCGCTGCAGTTTCATCAGCCTTAGCCATTCAGCCATAGGAACACATCGACTTTTATAATTGAGTCGGTGATAACTCAACTGCGGTACAGCGTAGTTGAGGCACTGCATTATTGCAGTACATAAAAGAAAAAGGTATCGTTAGAGAGAGGCAAAAGACAAACAACCGGAGAACAAAATCAAAGACGCCAATGCGTCCAGGGCCGATCGCCCATGGCCCGGTTAGTGCAAGCGACCCCAATAGGTAGGAAATAAGGCCACCTTACTCTTCAGCTGGGTGCGTTCCGCCCGAGGGACTCGCCTCTCCGTTCAAAACCCAACCCCGAGTTCAACTAGGAATCAATCGACTGGATGACATCCTCGTCAGCTACTTATAAGGACGCACCATGCCGTGCAGCACCATGACCGCATCCCGTCGGCACAAACCTAAGGAACGATGGCAGTTTCCCCTACGTTTGCTTCTAGAGCTCATCTTTCGGTCAGTCGTACTACTAGGTAAGTAAGGATGTCGAACGCTATAGAGCGAATCTAGGCATACGCCCAAACGTGAGTCTATCTTGAGGACAAATTTTTTAGGCACCCCCTTGTTACCTGTCGGAGTCGGCGTCGCCCTACGTATCGTTCCAGCAATGTTAGCGAGCTCGCACAGTCAGTCCTGACCACCGTTTTTTCCTCCGCCCCGCCTTATTATTCGTCGCCCCGAGCAACCGGCATTAAGGAGCGATTTCCGAAGCACTCTAGGGCCCCTGCTTAGTGCACTGCATAACTGATCAATTCGCTAACGTTCAGTCGAAGCAGGGATAACCGCCTCTAGTCCATGCACGCGCATGTATCTGCATGCTCCGTACATGTTTCCCGTTTCTGTCTTGCGCCCCGTAATCTACCGAACTGAAGCGACCGCTGCGAGCTGCTGCTAGGCTTCCCCGGTACGTTCACAAACACTCGTCCCCTGATAAGGCTTGATTACGAAAATAAACTTTGTATCCAAACCTTGTGTGCAGACTTATTTCATTCCGAGACGCTAGGGAATTTTGCTTTCTCCATGGTTTGTCCGTCGGGACGAGCAGGTACTGCACGCCATGGCTTGTGTGCGAGAATGTCGCAAGCCCTGACGAGCATGGCCTTCTATCTAGTTTATTTCGTGTCTTACTGGAATCAAGGAGTAAAATCTGAGGAACACAGTCGAAAAGTTACCTCGTCTCCAGCGATAATTTGAAAAGTTCAGTAGGGATTTTTTGAATACTTTCATCGAAATAGAACTTATTGAAAAGCGCAGGCCACGCCATTGATAATCCGACATTAAACACTCAGGGCTTGTCGGAACCCCATGGGGGCCACATAGGTCAATGCTCTAACACGGAGCATACTGCGATTTTAACCAGGTAACTCGTCTTGAGCTTCAAATTTCTAGGGACCTTTTCATGTTTTATTCCAACATTTATCACAATAAAATAGAACCAAACAACTTCCGATGAGTCTAAGATAGGGAATAGCGGCTAGGCTCCATGACCTGCGAGCAGGTGTCGGTGCTAGCCTCCCTGGGGGACCTCAGAAACCATACCCGATACTAGACACGTGCGCAACCTTTCGGGCGGGGTCCGAACACACCCCGTGAAGCGCGTCTGCGGCCTGCTAAGCTGCGTAGCTTCTTGGGTCTGACCAAGAATAGGATTAAAATTTAGTATTCACGGTCCACCCTAGAGTTTACGATAGCCGGGGTCGTATGGGCATGGTGTTAGGAAGTTGCGCCATGCAGCTGCGTCACCGGTTATTACAATAAACAAATAACATCTGATGTTCGAATCAGAGACAAATTTCATAAATTATGGATGGCAACTGATGGTGGGCGCTTTTACACTTTTTCCTCATATTTTCATTTACTTGAGTTTTGTGATTGAGTGATAAGCCTAAGTAAGTCTAAGCCTAAGCTTACAAGCGTCTCAAAATTGTTGGGCGGGTCTGAAATCCAATCGACCCACTACTCCAAAGAACAAATAAGACATCATGGTAATGAACGTAGTAGCAGATTGGAAGCCACACATTTCGGCGCGGATTCATTTTTTATGGCGAATTTTTATCCCAGGCGTGAAGCAAACACCTGTCCCGAGTATCCTATTGAGCGATCTGGTTACTGAACTTTCTTCCTTACGCGGTGAGGGTCCCACGGAAGGGACCTCGCTTTGTCATTCCGTCCCTTGTTTCTTCCCTAGCTCTTCCTTCTGTCGTATTGGCAAACATGCCTTCCCACCGCGCAACCTCTAAAGTCGGCTCTGTGCTGGCACACACCAGTGAGAGTCAGAAACCGGTTTGGTACGTCATTCCGTCAGGCGGTTTAGGGAGACGCCCATCAAAATCTGCGTGACGTTCGATGTACAAAATCAACACTACTACAGTATCGAAAAGATCCTAAAATATTGTCAAGAAAGCGCACAAGGTGTGAAAAATGTTGTCGAAGGAAGGGGTCTATAGTCAAGGAACACGTGCGAAGGCTCTCTCCAGGGCTGAGGCCCCGCACTTGTGCTGTTGATTTTTAAAATGTCTAAACTTTATACCATAAATGCCGTTCAATGCTAATAGTTTTAATGTCCATCGTTGTTATAAATTGTGGTTATATGCTACAACTAGCGGTTATCAGTAAAATATGTGCTGTGTGTCCTTCAATACAAGCGATAACCAGCAGGGCTGGATTAGGTCAAAGTGTGGGTAGGCATAGCGAAATATTAGGTCTAGTAGGCGGCGCGATTAGATATATCTAACTAAGCCAGCGAGGACCATAGAAGTCATGTAAGGAAACTATAAGCCATCACAGCAAAGGGTAATCAAAACTCTGGCATTGTGGCGTACCCTGGGAGCGTCTCTCAGAAACCACATGCTACCGGATTTTTGGCGACGGCCATCTCCTGTTCCTAGTAATGTGTGGTAACACGTCTGGGTACCTATCGAGAACGAGGCATCCAAATTGTGGGGGCTGCGGAATTGATGGAAAGACGGGCCAGCCTTACCACCTGTGAGCAGGTTTGAGGGTTGACCCTCTCTCATGGAAACCTTCATACCACTAGCGCGTTGGCCAACATAGGGGCCAGGCCGAACACGGTGGCTAACCCGTCAGCGGCCAGCTAAGCCAACCGGTTTTCTAGGCCAGCTTTTTAGCTAACCGGAGAGTGTGGGCATCACAACGACAAGATTGTGGTGCAGCTGAGATCTCTTAGGGCCAGAACTTGTCCTAGTACATTGTACTGTGATGGCATGCTCTCGACTGTCCCATAGTATTAAGTACATTAGTGGGTGAAGTGTCATAATGGTTATTCCATGCGATACTTTGGATGAATTCGGCAGGTTTCAGTGTGTGGGCCATGGCGATATATAAGTCTGGCTCCAACCGCCATTACCTCGCAAAGCATGAGGCTGAGAAAGGACGCTACGTTGTTTCATATGAATCGGCCATGCCTGTGGGTCCAGTTCTAAATCAAACTCACCTTTGACGTCTTTTCAAGGTGGAAAACGAAATAAACTAGGGACGCGTCTTTTGCGCATAACTTTTCCAACCGTTAGCATTCGTCATAGAGGCTATTTGGGTCTTAGAGATTGAGAACCTTAGAGTAAACTTAACCAGTCTTGGTCTTTCACATAAAAGTCAATCACAGTTGTGAAGCATATACAAGTATAAAATATACCGCAGGTAGCACACGAGTTGACAATCCAAGCCAGTGAATTAATTTTTCCCATGTTGACCACTTAAGCATAAACAGCCTATCTTATCTGGGTTTCTTTTATGTGTTGCTATCGCATCGAGCAAAGTCCGCAACGTTTCTATGATGGTCCTAAGCTGGGGGACAGGCGGGTGAGCTCCAAAATTAGTTTCAAGTCTTGTAAAATTATGAGTTACCCAAAATTGAAATGGCGAGGTAGACTTGCTACCAGTGAGCAGGCTTATTAATGATTAACTCTTCCTTGGTAGACATCCCATACCGCTTGATTCGTTTACCGCTTAAAAAGGGCCGGGCCGAACACACCGAAGTGCCTAGTTACACAAGTTCTATTACCCGTCGGATAAATAAATTGTGGAAATACATCAATGTACAGATAGATTAATAACTAAATTTAGCATTAATTTGATAGGAAAATTTTGTGATTCGATGTTTGTATGTGATGTTGGTATCTATTTTCGGCTTAGAACCCCGCAAGGTTAGCAGGGAATAGCATCCCGAGGTTCTCAGATGGGTATTTACTATTCCCTTGCTTTTTTTGGAGGGGGTACATGGACTATCTTCTCTGTGCTCTTTGGTTGTGTCGACTACCCCCCGGAGTTCCTATGTGTGATGGTCGAAAACCCCTAAGAACCCTGGTGGGTAGTCGGTAGCGTCCCAGTGAACCTAAGAGTAGTAGTTGATAGCCCCAGCGAATGTAGGGGTGGTAGTTTGTGACCCTCAAAGAGCCAATAGGGGTAGCTAAACTCCTAAAGATTTTGGGGGGAGGGTACTTGATATTCTTAGGGAACCTAGTACTGCAGTCGGTACCGTCCAAGGAACCAAAAGATGGTAATCAGTTTCTCCAAAGAACCGCATGTGCACAAAGAAGCTTGGGGGTATCACCAATGTAATCTTTGGTGGGTAAAATGAAAAACTATAACGTCATAATATAACAAAAAGTGCATGAGTGTGGCCGAGTTTTACACAAAAATTTTATTATGGACTGTTGTTACATGTATTTTTTGTAATGTATTTCAACAATTAATATATTTATTTTAATTGTTTTTATGCACAGGGTAAATTTTTACACATTAGTTATAAAACTTACTACTAAATGATAATGGCAAAAGTTTCTGTTGTTTCAATCTTTGGCATATTATGTGTGGCGGTCGCATCCAGCAGTGATCCTTTGCCTGTTATCTTGTGGCATGGAATGGGTATGTCTTTAAAACTGGAAATTTGTGTTGCATGATCATGTAATATATCCTGATAATGTTAACAATAAAGATATCTTCTCAGTATATGTAATTTTTTGCACAAACTTGTCAAAAATATGCCACCCATTTCTTTAGACAATATACAAGTAAAGTTACGTTTGTATGGCTAATGCGTATTTACTTCTCTGATGATCTCAAACATGTTGTCATAACGAAGCATCAGGAACACAGCTGAATATAGCCCAAAGCTAGCTAGTTGATTATGCATAATGTGGTATCTACACCAGTGCTCGTATTACATGGACCGTAATTTTTTACCCAGTTTAGTCTTTGGGCAGACGCCCTACCAATAGGTGCCTTAAATTTCTGTCTAGATTCACTTTGGGGGAACTATATCAAAGCCTTAGTTCACCGTATATCTTAGGTTTGCGTTTTAACTTAAAAGTCATTTGTAACCGTTAAGTTGCAAACCTATGTCACCCCAATCATTTACTTTCTCGCTACTGCTGTTGCATTAGTTTGAAATGTTTTATAGAAGCGCGATATTTACGTTATGAAATTGCTAAAGTTTTATGCTCAATGGATGCTGCTATAGATGCAATGATTGTAATATCCTTATTGATTTATCAAGTACAAGCTCAACTTCAAAATGCAACTGTCACCGCAGGTATTTATTGTAAATTGTGTACACTTGTGTTGAATTAATTATCTAAAGAAACTTAACTATTTTTACTAGTGTAACTGCTTATTTTTATATTGCGTAAACCAAAATTTTCAAGCGATACTCTGCTGGTGAACTCAACGGTGCCAATGTTGGATATAGTTATCCGATTTTGGTATGGCGACGATTGAAACCGCAACATTTTAGCCATATGAACAGGTGGGTTATTTTGGTATTTTCGAACGTTTATTTAAAAAATGAGGAATTTGTTTATTGAGTATATTATTACGTTTATAATTGTTTTATTGCTTGTTTCAGGTGACAGCTGTTGCAATCCGCTGAGCATGGGCGCGATTGTGAAGCTAATTCAGAAGCAAATTCCGGGCGTCTACGTTAATTCGCTGCGAATTGGGGACAGTATTGCTAAGGTAAAATTTGAGCATCTTACCACAGCTTCAAGATTTTGGCTCAAATGTTTCAAAATCGATTTGTCTTTATTAACCTGTGCGTTAATGTTTTGCGCATCTCTGGCATTTCTTTCTATCTAAAACATGCTGAGTCTGAAATTTTTTGGACGACTGGTCGTACCCTGAAATTGATAATGATGTTAAAAATGGCTTGTAACTCAGGCGAACAAACATTATTGCTTACTGTCATTTATTAAGCAGTAAATCGTTACATTGGGCGTGACCTTGTGCCCAAGTTTCGTTTTGAACTTAGTTCCAGAGAATCATTTCTATTGCAGGTTTGATACATGTAGATCTTAGGTACGCAGCGTTGCCATACGCATTACGTTGTCGGAACAATGCTATCTAATCATTATAGAAATACGTTTTAGTTCCAATGGATTCGCTAAATACAGCCCTATGCTCAGTCTTTTAGGCTAACAAGAGAGTCTACTTTTGGTGCGTACACCTGAATTGAGTTTTGTGAAGCTAGTTCATGTTCTTAGCGCTGATGACCGCACAATAATCACGACATTCCCTTATGCACGCGGTTATGACTTACGATACAGCGACACATAGGCGCTATACCCGGGCACTGTTCCACTAATTAGGTAACTTTTAAGCAATTTGCTGACCCGTTAACTTGAAAACGCCTATCCAATCGCGTTTTTGACCACATACTTTTATACACATACACGTAGACCTCTAATGTAGCTTGTCATTACTTTTGCCACAGCTAAGCGGAGTGATTTATCCTGTGATTAAATGTTAGATAAGTTGCATTAAAGCATTTTTCATTCGACAAATAATCATTTATGGACACAAAAATACTTAAAAACGAGTTCTAACATTTACAAATTGGAATCAACACTTTTCGGTATAGATTTTTTATGTGTGATCCACGGGCAAAACGGTATTTTATGTACTTATGCCATAGTAATATCGATTTTTGCGGAAATGTTCAATACTTTGGGCGTTATAATAGCTTAACTTATGCATAAGTAAACTTAAGTTGCACCCTTTACCATCCTCTTTTGACAAAATCTATTGCCATTCAGTTGTTCACTGAACACAAATTTTATTTTTGCGTTAAAGAACAGAAATTAGTCCGTTTCATATTCTATGCACTATGATTTGAAAATGTTCGCGAACACATTGGTATTAAAGTACAGGGGCCGAATTGCATTCGCTAATGGCGTTATGGAACAGAAAAATGTCGAAATTGGATACGGCTATTGAAATCCGAGTTGTGTTCGCTAACAACATTTTGTATATGGTGTCAAATGAGGGTGGCTGGGGACGCATCTTAAGTTTACTCTTGCATTAACTCAATCAAAGCAGTTTTGTATCAGGGTACACAACTTTGATTCTGAATTACCAACTTTTTTTCTGGCATCCTTCCAAATTTTGTACCTAATTTAGTAATAGTCGGTAGCTTTTGGTGCAAGTGATACAAAATTTGCGAACAATGCAACGAAGGTTGGACAGTTTTATATCGCGTGTTGGCACTGAGATTGTACTAATTTGGATGCGATATTGTAACGAGAGTTAAGTTGTTCTGCTCCCTCAAACTGGGAAAACGATGCTAATATATCGAGTAAAGGCAAAAAAAGAGTCATGGATGCCTTCGGCTCATAACCACAACCTGAGCAGTTTACCAACTTGAGCTGCAATATTTGAGGAAAGTAGTGTTAAACACATTCTTTAACTACTGCGGAACAATGACCACGTCATGATACGCCTCCAAATATCATGATATAATTAATTGCACCCTAGGTAGATCTTTTTTCTCAACATAACAATCGTTTAATATTTGTTTCAGGATACCGAGAATGGATTTTTGATGAACGTCAATCAGCAAATTACCTACGTTTGTGATCTTTTGTCGAAAGATGGAAATTTGACCAACGGCTATAACGCAGTGGGATTTTCACAAGGCGGCCAATTTTTGTAAATTAACTGAAATTATTAAATTACGTCTCTCCCTGGAACCGTTAGGTCAATAACATAACTTCTGCTAGTAGCTGAAAGCTATGTCGGAATACACAAAAACCGAAATGATGCGATAAAGTGCTTCAAAATAGCTAAAAATTACGATGTCTAACGGTACGTGCACTGTGAATGCCCGATGAAGAACCACAAATGGTACGCCTTGATCGCTCCTTTTAACTTGATTTCCTATGCAGTCAACGTTTGTCCTGCTAGAATCAAACATTAAGGCAAGAGTACATGCGTCGGAAACCCAGTGAGTCCTTGTTAATTTCCCAGTCATGTCTGCCCAGAGAACAAGGTTAGACTGTTCTGTTTTATTCGGTTTCTATAGCCGAAACTTTCCGTCCTGGATACTACATCCACGAGCGACGTATTGACACTGTGAAATGGGTCCATCTGTTGCTTCAGAATGGCGTTTCTGAAGACACTTTCGCTACTGTCAGAAAGCAAGTTGAATTCCAAAAGTGTTCCATTCTCAACAATGAATGCCATCACCCAGATAGGACCATTCTAATTTCTTGTTAAATGTCCAGAAATTTCCAAGCTGAATTAACGGTCCTTCGGAACATTTTTTGGCGTTTCACACTTTGGCATTCATCTTCATATACCGATATGTGTTTGGATTTTATTTCTTTGAAACGTTCATCCACAAAGAAGTACGTATACGTTCGTACTTCACTCGTGATTTTATAACATAAGTAGGCATCGCTGACGTACTAAATCTTATTTTGTTTGTGCAGCCGCAAAGTTGCTTTAATTGGAACGTCAGTACTGCAAAATTGCGAAACATGGTTGTCTATTGTTTGCGGTATACGCCATAGCTGACTGTGCTCATCAGTTTGGCAAAACGTACTATTTGGGTAACTGTAAATGTCAAACACTTGATAAACCAGAAAACTAGCGACACAATACATAATCCTGCAATGTATGGCATATTCATCCTACGGCTTGCGCGTACTTCTTCAAAAGCTGCCAATCTTGAGCGCGGTGCTATTAAATTTGGTCTGCTGGATGGCGAACTTAGCTTCGGAACACGAAATCTTTGTTTATTTACACGTTCCGTTAGATTATGATCTGTTGCATGTCGTCGACCCGGTGTAGCGTAAATTCCTTCTCTTGTATCCATAATCGGCGGAAGTTGCCCTCAAACTGTCTGCGCACGCGGTTTGTCATGCGCATGCTTTCTGGGTGTCGCTATGTTTTAACTGATTCATCATGAATGATTCGCTATGATACCGCTTGCAGTTCGCTTTTATTGCTACCGCTTCATCGAGTATCGCCTAGCGAAGCAATACGTA
>JASANE010022262.1:0-11584 GCA_030248225.1 Trileptium ribeirensis | reverse complement strand
TTTTTCTTTCTTTCAACAATCCTCGCGCCTCGCATCAACGAGGCGTTCAAACTGGTCCGGTGCATGTCACAGAAGTCTCGCAGAATGCTGTTTGAATACTCACTGAAGATTATGGCTGCACCAGACCCAGTCTGGTGAGTGAGTATGTCGTATCCTCGTTGATTGTTCAATTGTAACCGTTGTTTTGATTTCTTATTATGTGCCGTATCTTAATCCGTTATAGTGTACCATAGCTGTTGATTAGGATGAGCAAAATCAAAACCCCAAGATCCCTAATTTAAGTACACTTTGATCCGTATATATGCTCGAATTCGCCCATTATATTATGCCGCCTTTAGCTTTACCTGAACCTATTGTTTAACCAGGAGTACCCTAGCAGTAATAGTACTACCGAGCGAGAAGTTATTCGAATGGCGACTCGATAACTAACTGAATACCGCCTCGTGTTATATGTATGTTTTCTCTAGCCCATTTTTCATGTAAGGTAAGCGCAGCTGTGAGTAGAAAAGCCTCGTAGTTCACGCCGTGACTAGGACCAGCTGTGAGAGTTCCGTGAAAAAGGCGATGACTTCGCATCCTACCCCATGCGTTGCCCTGCCCATTTTCTTATCTATTGTATTATCCAGTACAATATACTCGTGTCCATATATATATGATTTTGATTTATCAATAAATACTAAAATCAAAACCCACGATGTCCCTGTGTTTGACTCGGGTAGCGATACATACTCAAAGGGGTTTGAAATTCGTCACCCATATCGACGACCCACGTTCAGGTTTGACCCACGCATCGAAGAAGCATACCTTGGCGTGGCTCGCCGATTCCAATTTAATTATATTGTGTGGGTACGACTGGTGCGACTTAGGTAAAAGAAATTCTCTACCCCGAAAACCCACTTTCGCTGAACGTGCAAACGTGATCCGACGTTAAACGTCTAGGGATTTGTCGGACCCTAGTGGGTGCCACTGGCTAAATAAATTATTAATCGTTCAGGAAAGTCGAAAAGAAAGTTTTACTTAAAACACACCTCCAGGTGGAACGATGATAGAGAATAGTGGTATGGTCTCTTTGGCCTGAGAGCAGGTGACGGAGCCAACCTCTCTAGGTTCTTCAAAAGTAGTAATGCTTAGGCTACGTGCGCAACCCGTCCGGCAGGATCAGAACACATCCTGTGAAGCGCTCCTGCGGCTTGCTAAGCTACTTAGTTTCGTGGTACTCACCGGAAAAAGATAAAATTGAACCCACAAGCCTGCCGTACGATCGCATGCGAACCGCAATACACGAACAGTCATCCAAAAGCAAAGCTCAGCACAGTCTTTGCGGCGCCAATCAATGACATCACAGAACACATCATTTACACCTCCGGCGACGAATCATTGCACTGAGTGTAATCGGGAAGGTGGTAGTGACTGCTTCGAGTGCGGCCTCTGTGGGTGTTGGATCCATTTCGCATGTACATTGATAGACAAAAACGATGTCCACCGTTACGAAATTCCTCACGTACTAGTTATCTGTGCAAACTGCGTAGACTTTGCGCGCGACCACCGTCTAAGTCGCCGGTCACAATAGCCTGAAACAGTGCAAGACAACACCACCGCAGAATCCCATCGGCTACAAAAATTGGAAACCCTAATTGAATCTCTTATGATTGCTACTACAAACTTGCGGAATCGGACGCCTCCGTCAACGTCCTGAAATAATCGTATCAATCATTATTATCTCCAGAATCGTTGTCAGCGAACGAAACTAGCAGCGTATCCGCGGACCCTCAAAAATGGGCTCTAATTGTTCAACAAAACGCTAGGTCTGGCGGACGTGTTGTTCACTCCACAATGCCATCGGATCACGAAGATGCTAGACGTCGCAGATGTATCGTTATTACAGGTCTACCAGCAAGAAAATATGACATGGCAGACGCTAGCAACATCTGCATAAAGCTTGATCCGACCTTCCAGATCCAGGAAGTTTTTCGACTTGGCGTTTACGATCAATCGTCTAGCAATCAAACAACAAATCATGGACACCAACTCTTGAAGGTACGACTATCCTCATCGACAGTTGCTCGATCAATTACACAGAACGCACGAAAACCTAAGGACTACGATGGGTTGGAGAAAATATTTATCCACTGGTCAATGCCAGACAGGAACTGAGAGAGCAAATTGCGCTCCGACGCAAAGCATACGAGCTTAATTCACCTCCTCACTCAGTAATTTCAGTTTCTGAAACTTGGTTACATGATCGCATCCCAGACAGCTTCCTTTCTTGTTCAGAGTACAGTGTCCTTAGAAAGGACAGAGCTTTACGCGGAGGCGGAGTTGCAATCTTTGTTTATGGGCATCTCAAGTGTACTCCGGTGCTAAATTTCCCCGAACAAGTTCGTGTTGTAGAAGGTATAGCAGTGGACATATTTCTATCCGTTAATAGTCGAGTTGTGTGCATGTGCCGCATGCCCAACTGCACTTCCGGCCAAAATGTTTCATGGGCGCCGTTGTAGTGGGAGACTGTAGCATTATTCCGACATTGATTGGTGTTAAAATGTATATAGTACCTATAGCACCAAAATACGAATTGTTTTACAATATGGTTCTCGAATCTAGTCTCACTCAGTTGGTAAATTTTCCTACACGCGGAAAAAAGACACTTGATCTACTTCTTATGCACGTCGCGCCCCTCGAATGTTCTGAGAATTTCATAAATTTAGATCATTTCTCTATTGATTTCATGATAGCCACTACCGCAAATCCAATCAAATTCTGCTCAAAGACGACTTTCGACGTCTCAACGACTTCCTTATTTCACTTGATTGGGACTTATTATTACACTCTGTAATTAATGTAAATGATAAAAGCCTGATATTTTATAATATAATGTTATACGCATATGATCTATATAAAACCAAACGAGTTATACCGTATTGGAAAAACAATATTAAAAAACTCCGCAGCAGTAAATTAGTGCTGTGGAAATTAGGTAAACAATCAGAGTACAGAAGAAGAGCTGCCAAGAATTACAGCCAAGCCGTTAGGAAACTAAAAGTAAAGGAAGAAAAAGATATCTTAGATTCTAGAAACCCAAATGCTCTGTGCAGTTGCGTAAAAACGCGTAGCTCAACAGCGACTGGCATAAGTGTGCTGAAACTGCCAAGTAGAGAAATTGCTATGGACGATCCAACTAGATAGGAAATCCTAGCTAACGCCTTTCCACTTTTCCAACGCTTGCAAATAACATCATTCATCAGTTGACGTGGGTGCTGCTTACGCCGTACGATGTTCAATTATGTGTAACGTGCACCAGATATCTTCACGCTGTTCTTTTTGCGCAAAGTGGAAGACGCAATCAGTGGCGCACGTTTTCAAGCAGTCTTTGTCCCTGGTTACTCACCGGAGACCCAAGCCATCGTCGTATTATCGCTGTGTTGTAAGTGAAATTGCGTTAGATCGACTTGGGAGAAAAGAGCCAACTCATTATGTTGGCTTGTCCGGTCGTCGTAGATCCAAACTGTAAAACACCAAAAACAACCAAGGCAGGACCCATAGATTACGTGAAAACTGTGAGTCATGGAGACGGGTTTTGAAGGCATCAGTGGAAGGAGCGAGGACTACCCACTTGGAAGTCCATTCCACACCTCTACAACTCGTTGAGTAAAGAAATCGCGTCGAATGTTAATTCGTGGTTTTCTGATTCGTCGTAGTTTTAAGCAGTGACTGCGGGGTGACGGGACATGATGATAAACGATAGATAGATAAGGAGTGGGGGGGAGACTCAAGGCTCGGGCATGCGACGCGACCCGTGTTTAGACCGTTTCATGACTGTCATTACACCGTCTCACGCAGATGCCAGGTCACACGGATCTCGTGCACTCTGTAGCGCATCTGACTATCTTCATAATACCTGCAGTACGCACTTCATCTATGCCTAGTATATCATGGCCGAAGATTTTGCGCCTTGGTGGGGGCAACGCAGGAGTACGTGCTCCCCAGTGTCCCTCTCGCCGCAAGCACTGTATCGGTCACTGTCTGCCAGATTCATGATAAATAAATGGGCATTCAACCCATTATGGCCTGTGATGAGGTTGACTGCCCATCTGAGCCGTACTTTATTTAATTTGTTCTGATTCGTCGTAGTTTTAAGCAGTGACTGCGGGGTGACGGGACATGATGATAAACGAACAATCTGCTCACGTAGTCGATCAGGCCGTGGAGTATTTTGTGGAGAAGTATTAAATCCTTTCGCAGACGACGTGATTCCAACGACTGGAGGCCAAGATATTTGAGTCGCTCTTCGTAGGACATATGGCGTATAGACGGTATGAGCCGTGTCGCTCTTTTTCTGCACTTTTTCAAGCAAAGTAATGTCACGTATAGATGATGACGACCAAACAGACGATGAATACTCCAAGTTTGGACGAATCAGAGCAAAGTATAGGGGTAAGAAACTACTTTTATTCCAGAGACGACAAGCGATATACAGTAGTCGAATGATGCGAGTAGCTTCCATCGTGATACGTGTGACGTGATTAAACGGTTTAAGGTCAGAAGAAATCGGACACCTCTGTCGTATTGGGAATATTCAAGTTGTTAACATGATACTGAATATCAGGGTTATTAGAGCCGAAATGTAAACAAGACGTTAAATTTCGAGGAGCCATGTTTGAGCCCAGTCACTGAGTGATGTCAAGTCGTTCTGAAGATCAGTAGAATCGACGTTGTAGTTGTTGTGAAGTCGGCGTAGAAGTTTGGTTTCATCGGCGAATTTCCAAATACATGATGAAATTGACTCGTCAAGATCGTTGATATAAAAAAAAGAACGGGTCCTAATACCGTTCCTTGCGGGACGCCGGAAAGAACGTTTGTTTTAGCAGAGTAAGCGTCGCGAATACGGACTTGCTGAGTGCGTAATGTTAGAAAAGGTTCGATCCATCGATTTAGTTTACCATCAACACTGTAACTTTGCAGTTTGTGTAGCAGTCGTCTATGGGGTACGCGGTCGAAGGCTTTTTTAAAACGATATAGACAGTATCAGCGGAGTCACCGTCGTTTATAGTTTTTGTCACGGATTCCATATAGCCGATGAGCTGAATTTTACAAGATCTATTTGATAGGAAGCCGTACTGTGTTTTGTAAGGTAGATTGTGTTTGTTTGCGTGGTCTATAAGATGGTCACAAATGATGCGTTCGATGATTTTACACACAAGAGCTTATACTGATCGGCCTATAGTTCTCTTTCAATTGTCGAGATCCAGATTTTAGTATTGGAGATACAAATGCATTAAGCCAGTCTTCGGGTAATATTGAGGAGTCGAAGGACAAACGAGCAATGTGGCGTATGTATGGAGCAACTATATCTGCACATTCACGTAGCAATAAGTTTGAAATATTATCGGGACCGGAAGATAGAGATGGTTTAGATTTTAAAATGGCATGCACTATAGATTCATTGGTGAAGTTTATGTCGTCTAACTGACCACCGGTTCTTTGAGGAAAACCGGGCATAGATTCAGATACAAACACTGAGCTGAAGTAGGTGTTGAATTTGGTGGCTGTTTCTTCATCAAATTCGTTAAGGGTACTGTCGACTCGCTTAAGTGGACCTACCCGGATACGAGAATTTTGCTTACTATTGACATACGCCGAAAAAAATTTACAGTCAGATTTGATATTGTTAGACAGCTTCCGTTCAAACAGCCATATGGCCCGGTTTGACTCGTGAGTCACTTGCCAACTACAGTGTCGACGTGGGTTAATAGCACTTTACGTACGTCTGTACGCGCGATATCCGTTGCGTTTTATGTGCATGGCGTTTCGAGTTCGATTGTTCATCCATAAAAGTTCGCGTCGAGTACGTGGAACTGCAAGCGGGGTCGCTAGGACTATGGCATCATGGACACTTGCACGGAAATGAGACCACACAGACTGTACGTTGACCGAACTGAGGCAGGCGCCGAGTTTGCGTTCTAGGACTTGACGAAGTTTTTTTTTCCTGTTCGTTTTCCTGAAGTTGTGACTTTAGAGGTCGGCGGAAATAGAATCAATTGTAATATTGTCAATCATGTTCTCTTCGTTCGAAAATACTAGATCCAAAACAACATCATGGCGAGCAGGCGAGGTGACATGTTGTACTAGGTTAGCATTGGCGATAGCGTCCATAAAAGAGTCACAAGCTGGAGGCCAGGTTTTATTTAGCCAGTTAGTGTCCCTGTAATTGAAATCTCCGGCCAGTATAACGTGAGAGGCATTATAATGAGCAAGATTTGTTATCACCTTATAGACTTTGTTATTCAGTTCAACAGAATTGTTTGGGGAACGGTATATACACACGAAAAGAAGCTGTTCGTTGACCCGAAGTGGTATTCGAGCGGTAATCGCATCGTCGTAGTCGTAGAAAATAGTGGATTCTTCAATTGGATTGAGTGGACTAGCTACGTGGAGGAGAACCCCACCGCCGTGGCCAGATTTCCTATCAGCGCGGAAGGTGGTATAGCCTCGTAGAGATATGGTGGAATTTGGGATGTCAACCCGTCCCCATGATCCACAAATTGCAATAATATCAAAATGACGAGCATTTGCAAAAACATTTAGTAAATCAAGTTTGTTTATAACGCTTCTAGCATTAAGCAAAGCACATTCTAAGGGTTCCTTATCAAAACAAGAACGTGTCCACGCTTCGATGAATTTGTAGATAAATGATTACGACTATGGTTAAAACTATCATTAACAACACCAGCAATATTATTCAAACCTTTGCTAGATAAATACGTAGAGTTTTCGCAGTTAGTTACATTAGTATTTTGTAAAACACAATTACGTAAATCATTACCGGATCCAGACTGATTAGCTAAAACAGTTAGATTATTAACACAAATATTTAAACTAGATTTTGAGGCTGTTTAAGGGATCACCTGATCCCGATGCAGTGAGTTTTTTTGGTGCGGGATTACTTGGAGTATTTTTGCGAACAACACGCCCTCGACTGATTTTAACATCTTCGCTCTTATTTTTACGATCTTTCATTTTCTTGAAGAGGAGCCGATCAACTGCGAGCTTTTTGGTCAGATCATGTTTGACGGAAATTTTCTCGTAGTTCGACCCCTTAAGGTATTTAGCGTTGAGAAGTACGTTACGCTTATCGCTTTCATATGCAAAAATTATTTTGACTGGCCTGTGCGTCGAGGCCTGACTGTAGTTTTGACATTGGGGTCAAGCGAATCTAACTTAATTACGCTGAGGAACAGAAAGTTTGTCGGATGCCGAACGTTCACTTGCAATGTTACTTGATGACTCAGGCAGATTGAAAATTACAATGTTAGTTTCGCGAAACTCTATCTCCTGTAATTCATTAACCAATTCAACGCCCGTAATTCCAACAGCAGCGGAAGAAGGATTAATGTTTGGTTTGGTTTCGAGTGCTGTAACTCGTTTACTGAGATCATCAAGTTTTTCGTTAGTATCACTGATGGCTTTTAAAAGCCCTGCACTTTCGGAGCACAGTGGGAACAATTCCACGTTACCTGATCATTTTTCTTTATTAATTCATTGGCAATAGCAGTCGAAACACCGGCACATTTACGATGAAAGCCTCGTGAACAAAAACGGCGCTCGATCAACTGGTCGCCCATACCAATGTTAATTAATTTCGTTGTGCAAGTCGGCTCATAGCATAGGACATTTGGTGTTTGGCCGTCTGAGCGAAGACGATTATGATTTTGCGCAAAAGATGGTGATGTCATTATTGATGTAAAAACAGATTGGAGGCAATAAATATATCAGGTATATTTTAGCCCTGATATGTAGGCCAGTGACTAGAATTGGATCTGAATGCAATTGGGTTAAAACCCAATATGTGGCGATGAGCCGATGTGATCGGAATATGTAAAAAGGAGACCCCACGGACCCATTAAAGTACCGTCCGGTGTCGCTGTCTCAAACTGCTGCAAAATCATGGAACGGTTCATTAATAAGTGCTTGCCAAGTAAGGTCAAAACATCAAATATTTCATCTCCAAGTCAACATGGATTTATCGCTAAACGGTCCACTAACACTCATCTAGAATGTCTGGAACTGGGCAAACGATATAACAAAAATCTATCAGTAGACATATATATATATCGATACCGAGCTTATATCGATTTTGCAAAGGCTTCAGACACCGTTTCCCACACGAAACTCGTGTATAAGATGTCGTGTCTTGGAATATCTGGTAAATGTCTAGCTTGGTTAAACAGCTGTTTATCAAACAGGAAGTTTCGGATTTAAATGAACAACAGCTATTCCAATTACAAATCCTTTCTATCTGCTGTTCCTCAAGACAGTGTCCTTGGACCAACATAATTCACGTTATATATTAATGATTTGATTGATTATGTTAAAATATGCTCTAACGTTAACATAAAGTCGTTTGCCGATGAAATTATACATAACGATCCCAGAAGAAAATAGTCAAATTAAAACTAATATGCAAAATGCACTAAACCGAATTTTGGAGTGGTCTGAAAAATTGCAACTTACGATCTCGGTTTCAAAATGTCAAATTTTACACATAGGGCGTAAAAACCTACATTTCTTATATACCCTGTCAGGAAGCACTTTACTACACAACGAAATCTGTCGCGATCTCGGAGTATCCATCACTAAAGACCAGGGAGTAACCGGAATTCCGGTTCCGGCGAAAATCGTGTTCCGGTTGCGGTTCCGGCAAAGGGCAAAAACCATACCGGAACCGGAATTCCGATTTAAAAAATTTGTTTGAAATTTTCCACGTTTTTTGCTTCATCCTGTAATCCAAACATAATGTCTAACCTTAATGTCTAACCAGGATCACAGAACGTTTTGTTTGTTTGTTTGTGCAGGGCAGGAGCGCTTTCTGTGATCTGAATTGTCGTCCCCGTGTAAATCGGCGACTAAAAAAAGATAATGCAGCACAGAGCAGCAAGCATCTTCGTGTGTCAGAGCGATGGGAGTTTACTGGACATGTGCAACCGCCGTTTGAATATCTGTAGCGATGGAGCTTGAACGACATCAGCAGGAAGATCGTTCCACAGACGTACAACGCGGCTGGCAAAAGAGTGAATGCGACAATTTCTGGTAGCAAATGGACGTAACAATTTTAATTCGTGGCCACGTAGTTGATTGGAAGGAGCTAGTTGGAATAGTAAGTGCCAGTCGAGGTCTACTAAACCATGAAGCAACTGATAGACAAGGATGAGGTCAGCGCGTTGACGCCTAGTAGCTAATGTTTGTAAGGACAGGTATTTCAGGCGAGCTTCATATGTCCAGTTTGTAATCCCATAAACGAGTTTGGTGGCCCTTCGCTGGACAGATTCTAATAATTTGATGTCGCGTTGTGTGTAGGGGCTCCAAGCTTGACTGGCATATTCAAGTCGCGGACGGATCAGAGCCCGATATAGTAAAATGAAAGCTTGGCGATGAAGATATCCAAACGAACGAAACATTTGGGCGATAACTTTATTGCAATCGACAACCAGTTTAATACAATGTTCAGCAGATTTGAGATCGTTTGAAACAACAACACCCAAGTATCGTTCAAAATTCGTAGTGTGTAGATACTCACCCAGTAATCGGTAGTTTACATTGGGGTTATTACGGCCCAGATGAACAACAGCACATTTGGAAACCGAGAACTCCATAAGAGATTCAGTAGCCCATTGTGCAATCGATGCAAGGTCGGTTTGAAGCATGTTCGCATCAACAATGGCATGCGGTGGGTGGAGCGCACGTACTACGCAACTATCATCAGCAAAATACCACACTAAGCTGTCCACACAGTCTCCAAAATCATTAATGTAGATAATGAATAACGTTGGACCATACACTGATCCCTGCCGTACACCACTTTTTACGTCTATCGGGTGAGAAATTGAACCAGAGACGGAAACTACTTGATTTCGTTCTGTCAAAAAAGCCTCTGTCCAAAGCAGAAGTCGTCCGGTAATCCCATGAGCTAAAAGTTTGTTTAGCAAACGCTTATGGGGTACCACATCGAAAGCCTTTCGAAGGTCAAGGAAGACACAATCTGTCGGGATTTGAAGGTTTAAGTTTTTGCTTAGTATATCAAAGAATAGTACTAGTTGAAGCATAGCTGACCGACGTCGACGAAACCAAAATTGGTTGTTTGAAATGAGCTGGTTTTTTGACATGTGATCTTGGACTGCTTTGTTAACCATTTTTTCCATTACCTTACAACAAGACGATGTTAAACTAATAGGCCTGTAGTTGCTAACATCGAACCTTGATCCTTCTTAAATATTGGAACAACTTTTGCACACTTCCACGAAGCAGGTACAATGCTTTCTTCAAATGACTTTTTGAAGAGCATACACAATGGGCTTGCCAGAGCGGTAGCACATTTGGATAAAAGTAGGTTGGGAATATCGTCTGGACCAGATGCTGACTGTGCTTTGAGACCAAGTAAGGTTTTATGTACAGAGAGGCAACTAAACGAGAC
This sequence comes from Trileptium ribeirensis, assembly GCA_030248225.1. Lineage (NCBI taxonomy): Eukaryota > Metazoa > Nematoda > Enoplea > Enoplida > Thoracostomopsidae > Trileptium > Trileptium ribeirensis. The sequence continues at coordinate 1,119 of JASANE010022262.1, read as the reverse complement.
ATTTTCCAGTATCACATTAGTTCTCATTGGGTACGTTGGTACAGTATCTGTGTTTTCTTCATTGAAGACACTGGCAAAATAGTCATTTAGTGTACAGGCAACTTCTAGAGGACTTAAGATATGACCACAGGTGTCACTGCTCAAGCAAATATCGCTGTATATATTTCGATTTTGTTACCCGGTTAATATGACTCCAAAACAATTTTGGACGTTCGTTTACCTTTTGGGCGATAGATAATAGGTATTTTATGCGCGACCGACGTACTTCAATATCCGCCGCAATTGAACAGTTTCTATAATTGCTCCACGTCTGATGGTTTCTGAAGCGCCGATAGCGTCTGTAGGCATTATTTTGGCTTTTAATGGCTTTCCAACAGTGAAAGTCAGTCCACGCTGGGTGTCGAGACGCCAATTTTGGACATTCCAAGGGTACGAAGATTGATATGGCCGTATTAATGGTTTGATTAATTGATTCCCACATTTCTTCGGTTGACATATTTCATGTGATATGTAAATTAGCAGTTAGAAAATTGCTTATATCAGACCAGTTTGATTTTGACCAATTACGTTTTCTTGGGATGTAGTTTAGGGATGATAAAAACAAGGTTAGTTTGAAGTGCACACTGAAACGAGTACAGTATTCATAAAAACAACACAAGAGCTGGGCCAGTTAATTTCATGCCAATCAATGTCAGGGAAGTTGAAGTCCCCCATAATTAGCATGTCTTTGGCACCAAGCGATGATAGAGCGACCAAATGATTATATAAAGCGGAATTTGTAGTTTCAGTATTAACGCCCGAACGATAGACACAAACAAGTAAAATTGTTGCAGTGGGTTTGTCGGAGAGTTGGCATACAGCAACGTCAGGATGTTGCCAGCGGGAAGGTAAAGGGGTTGATTTAAGTGATTTGTGAACGTATATAGCAGCGCCACCATGGTGACTGTCTCTATCACCCCTAAACAGCATAAACTCCGATAAGCTAAGCTCGTCTGAGTCGACTTCAGCAGTTGCCCACGTTTCGGTAACTCCAACTCTGACACACGGATGTTGAGCAATAAGTGATGATAGATGACCTAACTTGTTTATCAAACCTTGTGCGTTTAACAAAATACAGTT
>JASANE010022261.1:0-71302 GCA_030248225.1 Trileptium ribeirensis | reverse complement strand
CGTATTGCTAATATGGTACACGTTTTATTTATAACTGTGACGTACTACTCATTTATTAACTGGTTAATTAGAAAACTGATCTGCAGCAATCGAATTAAATTATTAATTGTTTAAGTTTCCAAAATTATTGAAGCAGTTTATGTTTTGTGAAACCGTTGATCTTTTCACAACAATTTTGAATACTACGTATTTTTTTGAATATGTATTTGTAGTCAGACTTTGAATTGACATGTATGTATGCATCATTTACCCTGCAACATACTTGCGCCTAGGACCGATTTCTCGCTACACTGTCAAATCCAGCTGTGACGTTTTGGCATAGTTGTTCCCGCCCCATCTGGAAGTACCGAAGAGCCTAGTGAGTCCTGTAAGTGCGCACGCTGGACGGGGGTCATGTATCCAATTTGACGAGACCGCATGTTGGCGGATTAAGAACATATTGATTGTACTGTAATTGAACTTCACATTTTTTCGTTTTCGCACTATGATTATTCCAAAACAGAACACCGGGGACACCAAGCCATTTACCTGGAAATTGCATTAAAATACCAAAAATTAAATTTTCGAACTAGATGTAGCGCCACCGCGCGCACTCCCAGGTTCTCAACCTCAAAATCTATAGGCCTAGATTTTTCAAAAATCAATTTCTCGGCAATGTGGCGAGCGGTGGCTCACACCACGCCGAACTTTGGGTCGTTGTAGCTATCGTATTAGCGCAGCCCTTGCGGAATATTTTAGAGCTCAACTTGACTTATTAGCTATTTGTATTGAGTGGGCTGGCGCGGCTTGCAAAAAGGTCAGGTGGTCCCGTGGAGCCGCTGCCTGCACATTATCACCGCGGTGGCGGTTGTGATAAAATCCGGCCTAGTGCACAGATCTTAAAGTAAATAACGCATTATGCATATTTGAAACACGACATATTTTTACTTTCTGTTCAATTTAAATGAATTTTTGTGACAGTTTTGCATATTTTCAAAAAGTGTCCCGCTTTTTAAACGCGCACATTTTGTATTAAGAAACGAACTTTTGCTGCCACACAAAGTGGTTAAACAAACAATATAATTATCTAGCGATATATAAAAAGGCAAATTATGTTAAAAACACACTTTTTTACTATTAGCATAAGTGAAACTGCTTCTCCGCCTTTTGCGTCATTTTACTATTTCGCAGTACAAAATGAAGTTTGTCCTACCTATTTTTAAAGGCTAAAGATGAAAAACTACCTTCGCCAATGGGTTGTTAATTTATGGTTATGTTACCAAAAAGCTATGACGAATTGTATCGGTTTATAATCGGGGTATTTGAGACTTATATTTTGTACAACATATTCCCGTGATTTTTGTCTTCTTTTTTGTGTGTCAAAATAAAAACAACGACCTTTTCGTTTTATTTAATAACAAATTTCTTTGATTTAAAAGATGCTAAAATTAATTTTTATGTGCAAAAACTTTATTTTTTATGCGCAAACTATACGTATATTTTGGTTATGACAGAGAAACAGGTGAGTTTACCTAAGTCTTGATATTTATATTGTAATAGCGTACGACTTTACTACAATGTCAGAGGCAAACAAATTATTCATGTCCCGATTTGAAATATTATTAAAAAATCTATAAAAATGAGGAAAGGATAGTGTCTGACTATGGGAAAAGGGTAAAATGTTTTTATATCACACAATAGTTTTTCGATATCTATTTTTAGAAAGTTTTTTTGGCCTATGTCAGTTTTACAAAATCCTAGAAAACATCAGTGGGGTTTGGGCGGCACCTTCATATTCAAGACCGCTTTTATAGCTAAACCATAATTCATACAATTAAGCTAGGACTTGGTTATTACTTCCAGAATGTACTGCATGCATTTTACCATATTTGAAAATGTCACACCTAATTTTTTATATTTGCAGTCCAACTTTGATTTGCATTTTCCAAATGGCCCAATCAAAAATTGTGGATCATGCAGTATTTCCAATATTTTTCTTCAAATCTCGATTTTCTGAAACTTTTCTTATGATTGTGAATATACGGTGGCTTACAAGAGGTATTCGTAATTTTCGGAAACAAAAAATCACAAGGCGTATTTGATGAAACTATTCAGTTACTTATTATTGATATGACCACTTTTGCACAAAAATGTTCTTTCAGATGATTAGGAAGAGGGCAAAGTGTGGGAATGTCCCGGATGGCGCCCTCCAATACAAATTTAGACCCGCCCGTAGGGTTATACATGCGCCAAACCGGATCCTCAGGAAAGATGTTGGTCCAACAAGTGTTGGTGTTTGACACGTTATGGTCTCGTGAAAGGTTGACTCGGTTCACAATTTTTAATTAAGTAAGTTGGTTTATGCCACCGTACCTTTGAGAAATTTTTTAACGTTATATTCGGTCAGTTGTGATGACGTGATTTAGCATTATTAATCCGAACTGATTCTCGTTGGAAATTAGTAAGTTTGTTCAACTCCTGTTGGCAAAACCAAAGGAGATAGAGGCAAATAATTTTTCTTGCATATGTGTGGTACTTTGGTCGTATTGAAAGGTAAAAAAAATTATAATTTTCTAACTTTAGATTTTGCAATAATATTACGTTATTGTATAATGCAGCAATATATACATCTTTGGAAATTTTTACTTAGTTATAAATGAAAAACTAATATGACTATATGTATATACATACGTATAAATATACTTTAGTCATAGTTGTGCACTTTATGCATATTTTATAAAAGCATTTCATAAATCCGTTGGGCGTGGCAATCATTACTTGTGTTTCAAATTATATGGTGAAATTTATAAAACCATATTTAGTGTTCTTCAGTTTTCGCTCTATCACTCTTGAGAGAGCAATAGGCTGAGCTATGAAAAATGCCTAATTCAGCTACATATCGTTGAAGATAACTTCCGAAGCATTTTTGTATAAATATTAATTGCCGACAAAAGCATGCATTATGATACTAAACTAGATTCAGTTTTTATGTATACAAACAATTAAACCCAATTTTTTACGAATTATGATGATGAGACCAAAACTGGCAGCGATGAGATATCGGGTTTTAAAATGTCAAGACACATTCGTCTGATAAATACACATGTAATATATATAGATGCTATACTTGTTTGCACTATTTACCAAAAATTTGAGTTGCGTTAAAAATACAAATGTATAATATATAAAATACATGCCGACACTTTAGCGCCACGGGGAAGTGATTGAGAGGCTCCTTTCTGAAGGGTGGTGCCAGGCATGACGGAGCCATTCTCTCTTCGATTTACTCATTCAAAATACGTTTATTGCATATCTATCTAAACATACGTTTATATATGTTTATACCATATACTATACCTTCGTTTATTCGTTTATATATATACCATATGTTTAAACTTATATTGTAAATATATGCCATATGATGAAATGAGCTATACATTTTAGTTATGTTTATGCTAAAGTGATAACAATATCAATTTTTGTACAATGTTTAGGTGGCGGATGCACTACAGTTATGACGGTCTATTTTTGGGCCACATCGTACCCCGATTACGCTCCACCATTTCGGGTCGATCGGTTGATCTAGATCATCTTTTTTTGAACAATGTGACACATGCAATGGGACGAAAAATCGTGTTAAGCGTTGTGTTGCGCAATTTATTTTAAATCCAAATTATGATGCGAATCGGCTCGTACTAAATTGAAACTTACAATTTAAAGATTTTCAACAGTAACAATATCAAGTTGTAACTTTTCGAATATCGGAATATTAAACTTTAATTTTATAGCAATAATTTGAGCATTAAACAATGTTATTATAGTGACTATATATTTAGAAAACAAAGGAATGATAAATGATATAACAAATTTGAAATTATATTTTAGGAAAAATGTATTGCATAATTTTAGAAATTTTCTTTATTTGTCGACTTTCTGATTCCGTTTAGACAACTTTGTTACCAAATGAAATTGCTTGCTTTCACGCTGCTTATTGTGATATCAAGCTATGCATGTTGACTATAACGTTTGTTAACAAAATCCATCAAAAAAAATCTTGGCAAATTTTCAAAGTGTCAAATAATAAATAAAATTTTACAGCAGCTATACTTCTCTATTTCTCGTTATGCCAATAAATGCTAGCCAGCCTACACCTCCTTTGCATATTGCAGTTATTGGAAGAGACGCCTACTGGAAACAATATACTTAGAAGACTTTATTTGACGATCTATTCCACTTCATTGGCCATAGGAAAACACGCAGTAGTAGAATATATTGTAAAACTTGAAAAACTATAGCACATCAACCCGAAACTTGGAAACTAACTTTTAGCTATTTATATATTAGTCAACAGAGATATGTTTGTGCGGTATTACACAGTATTCGAAGGCAATAAAATCTTAAAATAGCCAACGTCAAAGTAATACTTGCGAATAAACTCCACTTCACCCTAAGGGCTCTTGCTTCCTAATAAGAGTTTTGCATTAAACGACCCAAGATCGCACCGGAGCCAAGGTGTATAATTTCGCGAAACTTCGTAAAACATAATGAAAATATAGTAGCAATTAGCAAAAATTGGAGTAAATTTAGAAAAATCAAATAAAATTGGAACAATATCCAAGTGAAATAGTGGAACATAAAAAGTTCCTAAAAATGTCGAACATTTACCGCATTTAAATTAAGCCCTACTAACCCCGCCCCGCCGGCCGGACTGCATCTATGCCGGAACCATCTGCGCTCAAGGGAGCGGATCGAACCTGGCGGGGCACCTACTGTTAATGCGATAGTTTAGTTATTGTTTACTTATATGGCTGTCGCCAGATTTAAGACAATCACAAACTAAAGCCTGGCTATTTCATTACTAAACTTTATTTAAATATTTGAATATTTATTCTTTTTTAGATATTTACATTTATTAAACGGTATTGCACTAATTAACTTTGGAAATTGTATTTTAAATAGGAAAATTACGACGAGAAGTAAGCAAAACACAAAACAAAATAAGCGTAGAAACAACCTACAAACTTTGTGCGACAAATTTTAGATTATCACAGCCAGCTCAAAACTGAAATAAGCCTTTCGACGAGATAGGCATATTGAATTTTTAAAACTTTTAGATTTGTATTTTAGTTGAGACGAAACTTTAAAAATGTTTTTACACTGAAAATAGGTTTCTGAAATTTAAAAAAAATTCTTTGAATTTTGAATAATTATATATTATATTAAAATTTGAAAGAAACATTCCTTGAAATTTAAAAAGTATTATCTTTTAAAGAATTATATATATCTTTGTAGTTTTATGATAATTCTTTGGCAATTTTGAACTAATATTTCTTCTCACAATTTAAATAGAATATCTGGAGGTCTGAAATTTCTTTAAATTTCACAGAAAGTATTTAGTGTAGCCGTATCTAGGAAAATTAAAAATCCACAGTTTACATCCATACTTGAAACCGGTAAATCTATGCCTATTTTTACACAGTAATGAATGAATAAATGAATGAATGAATAAATCGAATGATGAATGAATGAATGAATAACTTATTTAATCGAACATAAAGAATTTAGTTTGTTTCTGCACATTTTCCAAATTACGTTGGCCTGTTTAGTGAGTGCAATTAAATAAATACCTACACTATTTTTTACTAGGTATTAAAGAAAAGCAAAATAGAACGAAAAAATAATTTTTGATACTGTAGTCCTCTAGGTAGTCAATAAGTCTCTACATAGGCCCAATTTTTGGTGCATTTTACTACTTTTTGCCATTACCAAAGTGCTAAGCTCTAAGAAATTCGTGTGTCGTCTCTTAATACAATCTTGTGGCGGTTACTATAATGACAGTTTTTATTTCATAGCTTGGCTTCATTATCTTTGAATATATTGAAAATTCGTTTTCTTTTTGTTTTGTAAAATTGCATTAATTAAATATCCAATTTTCTTTTTTCGTAATTGGGATTTCGCTTACTGAGGCGTCGCTGCTTTATGTACTTTTAGCAATATTTAGGATTATTTAGCAGAAACAAAGAACAAATTAATGTACACAATTAAATATACTTTATGCCGGATGATAATACGTACTATTCAATAAGTGAGCACGTAGACCCCAATTAGGTGGCCACATACAAAAAATATTAGTATAAGTAAATTACGGAAAGTAAATAAATGTACGATAGATACATATCTATTTGTAAGTTTGATATTTGCAAATGTAACCCCAAAAGTAAAATCCGTTGTCTAGGCGCTTTGGGCTCCGGGGAACCCACCCGCCCACGCCCATTTTGATTGTTGACACTTTCAAGTTTATAAACAGTAATAAATTTTTGCAACATACAACCGTCAAATCCTTCTCAATAGTCAACCCACACAGGCCATGCAGTGTCTGTGCAAAACAACTCTCTGCACGAGCTCTGGAGAATTCGTAGTCGTCTTGAATTACTAACCCTTAAAATAGATTGTCATGCGGACTTACATACATATATGTGCCAACAGACATTGTATAAAAATTAAAAGAAATATCGCTTTTGTGGTGTCCAAACTATTTTGCATCCAAGCTTTATCGTTTTAACTTGATCCATTTTAAAACTTATTTTTATCAAGCAAAAGCCATTTTAAATTTGCTAAAAATGAACGTCTTTGGCTAAAAATAATTTGGCTCCAAACGTGACGTTTCAAAATGGGGTGTTATAGACCGATGTAAAATATAAGTCTATAATTAAAAATTCACTCACGAAGTTAAGAAAATTCGTTGTACGGAGTGAAATTTTAGGCTCATGTACCAGTTTTTTGACGGAAAAACCGAAGTGAGAATATATATCGTGGATAGTCTGTGCGATAACTCAAATGGAAACAACATGTTGGTGCCTAATAAATTTGGACCAAAATTAATCGGAAATGGCCTTAAAATGGACTTCCCTCGATTAAGCCGTTTTACATTGACTTTATGAAATTTTGAGCATGATCGAATTGACAAACGAAATTAAATTATTTTCATTTATCCATCTGTATGAGTACATCTTGCAGTTAGTAGTTTCCGCATTAGACATTTAAGTATAATGTATGAAGCAGTAGCATTGTTCCAGGTAGAAAAAGCAGCGCGAAAACTCAATTTAACGACTAGATGGTTCAGTTCAGCTAAAAATATTTTCCACAAGAAATAACAGAAAATATTTTAGTTACCTCGTTCTGACATCTGAGTGCATGATATTAAAACATGTTTCACCTATACAGGTGTTGCTTTGCGTTTGATTTTATTATTTTCTGATCAGATAGAAGCATGCACAATTCTTAGGAATCGAATCGAATGATGAGTTACGAAAAATATAGTCAGTATGAATTTAGTACACGGCATAGCCTAAATTTGGTCGTACGATATTGAATTGAACGCAAGTGACACGAACGATCAACTGTATTGAGCAGTCCAGTTTTGATCTGTGCTGCTCGGGACGGATACCGCAATCCTCGAACCTGTAGGGTCCCCAGGAATGTTCTAGATGGGTGGGCAAGAACGGGACCCGCCATTTATTTCAGACCCCACAGGTGGCGGGGCGCTACCCTAGACGACTTGACATGGCGCCACAGCCCCACGCCCCGCGTTCGGCCTCTGCGTACAAAAATATTCATTAATAACTTTCCGTTGAAGAATACCGCATCGTACCTATAAATCGATGGAGCACTGTAGTAATACATTTTAGCATAGAAGAGAGAGTTTTACCAGAAAACTTAATCGTTCGGCATATCGTTCAAGTTTATTTATTAAATTATAAAACTCAAAGTCGTCCAAAACACAGACACTTGATTGGTGAAATATATCGTATATTTTCGGTCTAAATATTATAAACATTTAGTGAACAGCATTAGAAGACACATATTTACATAATAAAAGGTTTACCAAAATCTTAACCTTATTTTGCACATTGTTTAAGTTTATCGGCTAAATTATAAACTCAAAGTCGTTGGAAATATAAACAATCGACTGATGTAGATATCGGGCGATAATTTTCGTTTTAAACGTTATAAACATTTACTAACAGCATTAGAAGTCACTTATTTAAATATTTTTAAAATTTTTTTTACAATCGGGTACATATTATGATTGTTGAGATAATTACACTATGTATTGTATATTAATTGTAATAAACTTGGTCAAACTGTAGGCTTCGGAACTTTGTGAACGTTATAATCCAGATAGGTTGGCTAGAATTGAAGTTATAAATCGTTTAAAGTTTATCTTGTAGAACTTAATGTTTCATAAAATTTAGTAAACTTGTCATTCGTTATTTAAAAAAACTATTATATTAATTAATTGTATATTCGTTAAATGATAAATAATCCGTATTGAGAATGAGAATGTCGAAAAAGTTACTATCATCCTAATGTCGCTGTGAAAGTTATGTTGTAAGAACATGATAAGTTCTATATAAAACTGAAAGTTAAAAACAATCTGAATATATATTAGTACAATAATTATATATTATGTTATACAATCATTATATATGACAAGTGTAACATTATATATAAAATACATAATATTCATTAAAATATAGCAATCATGTTTAATTATCATACATATAATATATATTTATATATAATAAATATACTAATCGTAAAAATAAAACACAAGTACAAACAATTTTTGAGAAATTAAGAACACTATGCCGTGTTAGTAGAGGTACTATATGGAGTAAACGGGTTTTTTCATAAAGCTCCGTCCTCTGACAAACATTATCCCACTCACTAGTCCGCGCGCGCACAAACCAAAATTCTCTGCCACCGGACGTCGAAAGAGCGCGAAATCAAGAATTTGATAAATTTTAAACACGTCTCATGTTCAGCACACAGAGTTGTTGTGAAATTTCAATAAATTTAGCAAAATAGTTTTTAGCAACATCATTTTAACAATTATGGTTTTTAAAAACATTTGTTTGATACACTAAAAAATCTACAACCTCTGGTAAACCCGTTCCACTGTGCGGATCCCTCGGCCGAAACTGTACTACAAGCCCTGTTGCTTGGGAACTTCATACGGTTTAATATTTTTACATAGTTTATATTTTGATTGCCTCGGTCGGTGAGCTCCGACTACCGTAATATGATAGTTTAATATCTGGGAAACAATTAAAAAGACGAAAACCCATAATCCCTACATATTGTACCCTTAGTGTCCTAAATTCATAAACACGTAATTCACAGTTTTATTAAAAGAAGGATAAGTTATTTTACTATTTTATAACAGCGAAATAGACCAAATTTTATAGCAAAGTTATATAGTTGTGCTTTTACTACTTTCGACTATGTCAAAACTACACCGACGCTCTAAACGAATTCTATTCGTATTATGTATAAAACTTTGCAAAGATTTTAAATAGTGGCTCAATTATTACACAGCTAAGGGTACGATATGGGATTATGGTTTTTAGTCTTTTTAATTGTTTTCCAGATATTAAACTATAATTATTACGGTAGTCGGGAATTCGCCGACCGAGGCAATCAATATTAAACTATGGTAAAACATGAAAACTGATGAATTTCCCAAGGCCGGCGGGCTATAGGTACACTATTGTAGGTAGTGGTCGCGGCACGAAACGGTTTACCATACTGTAGATTTTTAGTGTATCGAATGTTTTTGAAACCCATAATTGTCTTAAAATAAATATTGCTAAAATTTTGCTAAAATTACTAAAATTTCGCAACAAAATCTGTGCTGAAATTGTAAACATGTTTAAAAATTTATCAAAATTCTTAAAGGTTTTCGCGCTCTTTCGACGTCCGGTGGCAGAGAATTTTGGTTTGTGCGCGCGGACTCAAGTGAGGTGGGATAAATGTTTGCTCAGAGGACGGAGCTTTATGAAAAAACCCGTTTACTCCATATAAGTACCTCTACTAACACGGCATATTAAATATTGCTAATTTTGTCAAAAATATTTGTACTTGTGTTTTATTTTTACGATTAATATATATTTATTATATATGAATACTATATTATATGTATGATAATTAAACATGATTGCTATATTTTAATGAATATTATGTATTTTATATATAATGTTACACTTGTCATATATAATGATTGTATAACATAATATATAATTATTGTACTAATATATATTCAGATTGTTTTTTAATTTTAATTTTATATAGAACTTATCATGTTCTACAACATAACTTTCACAGCGACACTAGCATGATCAGTAACTTTTTCGACATTCTCACTCTCAATAATGGCAATTTATTTAGCATTTAACAAATATACCAATTAATTAATATAATAGCTTTTCAAATAACGAATGAGAAATGTCTTAATTAAAATTCATGAAAGTAACATTTTACCAAGATAAATTTCGGCATACTATTAAATACATCACATAACTCTAAACCTATCTGGATTATAACGTTCACAAACCAACCTACACTTTGACCAAGTTTATAATTACAATTGACCTGCGACTAGTCACTAAATATATTAATTATTATTCGACAATTAATTAATATTACCCGATTGTAAAAAAAATTTTAAAAATATTTAAATAAGTGACTTCTAATGCTGTTAGTAAATGTTTATAAGCGTTTAAAACGAAAATTATCACGATATCTACATCAGTCGATTGTTTATGCTTTGGACGAGCTTGAGTTTTATAATTTAGCCGATGAACTTGAACGATATGCCGAACGAGGTAAGATTTTGGGTAAAACTCTTTTCTATGTAAATATGTGTCTTCTAATGCTGTTAGTAAATGTTTATAAGTGTTTAAAACGAAAATTATTACGATATCTTCACCAATCGAGTGTCTGTGTTTTGGACGAGCTTGAGTTTTATAATTTAATCGATGAACTTGAACGATATGCCGAACGAGGTAAGTTTTCTGAGTAAAACTCTCTCTTCTATGCTAAAATGTCTAATTACAGTGCTCGCATGCATTATAGTACGATGCGGTCTTCCAACGGAAAGCTATTAATAAATATTTGTACGCAGAGGCGACTACAGAGGGGCGTGGGGCTGTGGCGCCATGTCAAGTCGTCTATAAGGTAGCACTACCCACCACATGTAGGGTTATGATAAATAGCAGTCGCAACCCTGCCCATGCCATCAAACATTCCTGGGGACCTGCCCCTACCGCTAGAGATTGCGGTATACGTCCCGAGCAGCACAGATACGAAACTGGACTGCTCGATCCAGGTTAAACGTCGTGTTGCCATTGCGTTCGATTCAATCTGGTACGACCAAATTTAGCTCCTGCCGTGTACTAAATTCATACTGACTATATTTTTCGTAACTCATCATTCGATTCGATTCCTAAGAATTGTGCATGCTGTATCTGATCGGATGAGATAGGATCGAACGCAAAGCAAACACGCTTGTATAGGTGAAACATGTTTTAATATCATCAGCTCAGATGTCAGAACGAGGTAAGCTGAATTGTTTACTGTTATTTCTTGTGGAAAATATTTTTTTAGCTGAACTGAACCATCTAGTCGTAAAATTGAGTTTCCGGCGCTGCTTTTTCTACCTGAACAATGTCTGCTTCATACATTATTATACTTAAATGTCTAATGCGGAAACTACTAACTGCAAGATGTACTCATACAGATGGATAAAATGAAGAGTAGTTTTGATTTGGTTTGTCAATTCGATCATGCTCGAGTTTACAATTAAAGTCAATGTAAAACGGCTTAATCAAGGAAAAGTCATTTTAAATAGGCCATTTCCGATTAATTTTGGTCCAAATTTATTAGGCACCAAACAGTGTTGTTTCCATTTGAGTTATCGCGGACTGCCACGATATATATTGCTCCTTGCGTTTCATCCAAAAAACTGGTACATAAATATAAAATTTCACTCGTACAACAAATTTTCTTAACTTCGTGAGTGAAATTTTAAGTATAGAGCTATGTTTTACATCGGTCTATGACGCCCATTTTGAAACGTCACGTTTGGAGCCAAATTATTTTTAGCCAAAGACGTTCATTTTTGGCCGATTTAAAATGGCTTTTGCTTGATCAAATAAGTTTTAAAATGGATCAAGTTAAAACGATAAAGCTTGAATCCAATCAGTTTGGACACCACAAAGCGATATTTCTTTTAATTTTATCAATGTCTGTTGGCACATATTATATGTATGTAAGTCCGCATGACAATCTATTTAAGGGTTTTTATAAATTCAAGACGACTACGATTTCTTACCAGAGCTCGTGCCAGAAAATTTTGTTTTGCAGCGGAGCACTCATGGCCTGTGTGGGTTGACTATTGAGAAGGATTTGACGGTTGTATGTTGCAAAAATTTATTACTGTTTATAAACTTGAAAGTGTCAACAATCAAAATGGGCGTGGCATGGAACCCCAAAGCCCAACCACCCTGACGACGGATTTTCTTTTGGGGTTACATTTGCAAATGTATGAAGTTGCAAATAGATATGTATCTATCGTACATTATTACTTTCCGTAATTTACTTATACTAATATTTTTTGTATGTGGCTAGCCTAAATTGATTCTACGTGCTAGTTATTGAATAGTACATATTACCTGGTGCCGGCATTGGGAGTATTATCTTTAATTGTGTACGTAATTTGTTCTTTGTTTCTGCTAAATAATCCTAAATATTGCTAAAAAAGTACATAAAGCAGCGACGCCTCAGTCAGCGAAATCCCAATTACGAAGAAAATTGAATATTAATTAATGCAATTTTACAAAACAAAAAGAGAACGAAATTTTCAATATATTAGAAGATAATGAAGCCAAGCTATGAAATAAAAACTGTCATTATAGTAACCGCCACAAGATATAATTAAGAGACGACACGAAATTTCTTTAGAGCTTAGCACTTTGGTAATGGCAAAAAGTAGTAAAATGCACAACTAAGAGACCTGTATGTAAGACTTGTAGACTTGTAAAGGACTAAGAGACTTGCTGGAAATTACTATTATGGGTTATTTTGCTTTTCTTTAAACCTATTGGTGTAATATAGAAAATAGTGTAGGTATTTTCTTTTAATTCAGCTCACTAAACAGGCCAACGTAATTGGAAAATGTCAAAACAAACTAAATTCTTTATGTTCGATTAAATAAGTTATTCATTCATTCATTCATCATTCGATTTATTCATTCATTCATTTATTCGTTCATTATATTCAAGTAGGCATAGATTTACCGGTTTCAAGTATGCGATGTTAAACTGTGGATTTTTTGATTTTCCTAGATACGGCTACACTCAAAATACTTTCTGTGAAATTTAAAGAAATTTCAGACCTCCAGATATTCTATTTAAATTCAAAGAAATATTAGTTCAAATTACAAAGAATTATCATTGAAATTTCAAAGATATGTAATTCTTTAAAAGATAATACTTTTAAATTTCAAGGAATGTTTCTTTGAATTTTAATATAATATATGGTGGTGCAAAATTCAAAGAATTTTTTCAATTTCAGAGAAACCTATTTTCAGTGTAGAAACATTTTAAAGTTTCAGTATAACTAAATTAGATAAAAGTTTTAAAAAATTTGGAATGCCCTGTACATGGTCGAAAGGCTTATTTCAGTTTTGAGCTGGCTGTGATAATCGTAAAATTTGTCGCACAAAGCAACTTTTGTAGGTTGTTTCTACGCTTTGTTTTTGTTTTGTGTTTTGCTTACTTCTCGTCGGTAATTTTCCTAAGAATACAATTTCAAACAATTAGTCGCAATACCGTTTAATAGAATGTAAATATATAAAAAAAATAAATATTCGAATATTTTAAATAAAGTTTTAGTAATGAAATCAGCCAGGCTTTAGCTTGTGATTGTCTAAATCTGGCGACAGCCATATAAGTAAACAATAACTAAACTATCGCATTGAGCATAGGTGCGCCAGGTTCGATCCGCTCCTTAGAGACGCAGATGGTTCCGGCGAGTAGATAGGTCCGCGGCGGGGCGGGGTTCGTGGGGCTTAATTTAAATGCGGTAAATGTTCGACATTTTTAGGAACTTTTATGTTACCACTATTTCACTTGAATATTGTCCAATTTTATTGATTTTTGCTAAAATTTACTCCAATTTTTGCTAATTGCTACTATATTTTTTACCGAATTTCCGTATGTTTTACGAAGTTTCGCGAAATTCCCTGCGCCTTGGCAGGATGAATGCTGCGATCTTGGGGGTGGTTTAAATGCGACTTCTCTCAGGAAGCAAGAGCCTTAGGGTGAAGTGGAGCCCCTATTCGCAAGTATTACTTTGACGTTGGCTATTTTAAGATTTTATTGCCTTCGAAATAATACTGTGTAATATACCGCACAAACATATTCTCTGTTGACTGACTGTGTGAATGCGCTAAAAGCTAGTTTCAAGTTTCGGGTTGATGTGCTATAGTTTTTCAAGTTTTACAATATATTCTACTACTGCGTGTTTTCCTATGGCCAATGAAATCAAATCGAGTGCATTCAAATAAAGTCTTCTAAGTATATTGTTTCCAGTAGGCGTCTCTTCCAACATGACTCAATCAAAGGAGGTGTAGGCTAGCTAGCATTTATTGGCATAACGAGAAATCAAGAAGTATAGCTGCTGTAAAATTTTATTTATTATTTGACACTTTGAAAATTCCAAGATTTTTTTAAATGAATTTTGTTAACAAACGTTATAGTCAACATGCATAGCTTAATATCACAATAAGCAGCGTGAAAGCAAGCAACCTCATTTGGTAACAAAGTTGTCTAAAACGGAATCAAAAGTCGACAAATAAAGAAAAATTTCTAAAATTATGCAATACATTTTCCTAAAATATAATTTCGAATTTGTTATATAGATTTGTCATTCCTTTGTTTTCTAAATATATAGTCACTCCTAATAATAACATTGTTTAATGCTCAAATTATTGCTATAAAATTAAAGTTTAATATTCCGATATTCAAAAAGTTACAACTTGATATTGTTACTGTTGAAAAGCTTTAAATTGTAAGTTTTCGATTTAGTACGAGCCGATTCGCATCTATGACTTGGATTTAAAATAAATTGCGCGACACAACGCTAACACCGATTTTTAGTCCCATTGCATGTGTCACATTCTTTCGAAAAAAAGATGATCTAGATGCCCAACCGATCGACCCGATGGTAAAAGTAATCGGGGTACGATGTGGCCCAAAAATAGACCATTTCCATCATTTGTCATAGTCCGCCGCAGCTGAACATTGCTACGAAAACTGATATTGTTATCAGCTTAGCAGTGGTCGTCGATGTTATAAGCCAATTTATCATATGGCATATATTTACAGATATAAGTTTAAACATATGCATTATATATATAAACGAATAAACAAACGTGTATAAACTCATAAACATATGCATAAACGTATGTTTAGATGCAGATATGCCAATAAACGTATTTTTGAATGGGTATAAATCGAAGGAGGAGTGGTTCCGTAATTTTCCTCGGCACCCACTTTCCCGGAGGACCTCCCCTGATGGCTTCCCCCCCCGTCGACCTCAGAGTGTCGGCATGTATTTTATATATTATACATTGTATTTTTAAGACGCAACTAGAATTTGGTAAATGATAAACAAGTATAGCATCTATATATATTACATGTGTTTATTTTTATACGAACGAATGTGTCTTGACATTTTAAAACCCGATATACCATCGCTGCCAGTTTTGGTCTTAGTCATCATAATTCGTAAAAAAATTGGGTTTTAACTGTTTGTATACATAAAAACTGAATCTAGGTTTGAGTATCATAAATCATGCTTGTCGGCAATTAATATTTCATACAAAAATGCTTCGGAAGAGTTTTATCTTCAATCAATATGTAGCTGAATTAGCATTTTTCATTATAGCTCAGCCTATTATACTCTCTAGAGAGTGATAGAGCCAAGACTGAAGAACACTAAATATGGTTTTAGCTAAAATTTACAGCCATAATTTGAAACACAGAGTCATAGATCATTCCCACACCAACGGATTTATGAAATGCTTTTATAAATACATAAAGTGCACAACTATGACTAAAGTATATTTATACGTATGTATACATATAGTCACATATTTGGCAAGGTGTAGTTTTTCATTTATAACTAAGTAAAAATTTCCAAAGATAGATTATCCTGTTGCCTAGCTGCATTATACAATAACGTAATATTTATTGCAAAATCTAAAGTTCGAGATTCCTAATTTTTTTACCTTTCAATACGACCAAAGTACCACACATGCAAGAAAAATTATTTGCCTCTATCTCCTTTGGTTTCCAAGCAGGAGTTGAACAAACCCTAATTTCCAACCAAAATCAGTTCGGATTAAGATGTGATAGCCATAACTTAGCAACTGACAAATATAAGACGTTAAAACTTCTCAAAGGTACGTAGCATAAACCAACTTACCTTAGTAAAGATATAAACCGAGTAAACCTTTCACGAGACCATAACGTTGTCAAACCAACACTTGTTGGACCAACATCTTTCCTGAGGATCCGGTTATCATAGCATGTATAACCCTAGGCACAGTCTAATTTTGTATTGGAGGCGCCATGCCGGACATTCCACACTTTGCCCTCTTCCGTTTTCTATTTAATCATCTGAAAGAACATTTTTGTGCGAAAGTGGTCATATCAATAATAAGTAACTGAATAAGTTTCATCAAATACGCCTTGTGATTTTTTGTTTCCGAAAATTACGATACGTGCTCTTGTAAGCCGCGCATTATATTGCAGCAATCGTAGAAAAAGTTTACAAGAAAATAGAAAATTTGAAGAAAATATTGGAAATACTGCATGATCCACAATTTTTGATTGGGCCATTTGGAAATGCAAATCAGGAGTTGGACTGCAATATTAAAAAATTGCCAATGTAACATTTTCGGATATGGGTAAAATGCATGCCATACGGTTCTCGAAGTAATAAGACCAAGTCCTAGCCTTAGTCTATGATTTATAGCTTTTATAAAGCTTAGACTAAACCTAAATATGAAGGCTGCCCCACCCCCGAACCTCCCAGGCTAATGCTTTCTCAACCTATCATTAAAACTGACACGGCCCAAAAACTTTATAAAAATAGATATCGAAACTATTGTGTGATATAAAACATTTTCTACCCTTTTCCATAGTCAGACACTATCCTCAAACTTATTCATTTTATAGATTTTTTAATAATATTTCAAATCGGGACAATGAATAATTTGTTTGCCTCTGACATTGTAAGTAAAGTCGTACGCTATTACAATATAAATCGCAAGACTTAGGTAAACTCACCTTGGTTTTTTCTCTGTCATAACCAAAATATACATATAGTTTGCGCATAAAAAAATAAAGTTTTTTGCACATAAAAATTAATTTTAGCATCTTTTAGATGAATTTGTTATTAAATAAAACGAAGGTCGTTGTTTTATTTGACACACAAAAAAGAAGACAAAAATCACGGGATATGTTGTCTACAAAATATAAGTCTCAAATACCCGATTATAAACCGATACAGATCGTCATCGCGTTTTGGTAACATTAACCCCGTATAATTGACAACGCGAGTTTAGGCAAAGCAGTTTTTCACCTCTTTTAGCCTTTAAAAATAGGTAGGACAACATTGTACTGCGAAATGGTAAAATGACGCAAAAGGCGAGAGCAGTTTAGCTTATGCTAATAGTAAAAAAGTGTGTTTTTAAGCATAATTTGCCTTTTTATATATCGCTAGATAATTATATTGTTTGTTTAACCACTTTTTGTGTGGCGGCGAAAATTTCGTTTACTTAATACAAAATGACTACACCGTTTAAAAAGCAGGAACACTTTGAAATTGTGCAAATGTCCGCAAAATTCATTTAAATTGAACAGAAAGCATAAAAATATGTCGTGTTTCAAATATGCATAATGCGTTATTTACTTTAAGATCTGTGCACTAGGGCCGGATTTTATCACAACCGCCGCGGTGATAATGTGCAGCCGCGGCTAGCCGGGACCACCTGTTGTGACATTTTGCGAGCCGCGCCAGGCCCACTAAATACGATAGCTAATAGTCGAGTTGAGCTCTAAAATATTCACAAGGGCTGGCCTCGGCTGTATACGATAGCTAACATAACAATTGGGCGTCGTATAACAAGCCGTCGCATTGCAAGAATTGGGTTTTGGAAAATATCACATACTATAAATTTAAGATTTAACGTGAAGTAGCGTGGCGCTACATCTAGTTCGAAAATTAATTTTTGGTATTTTTAATGCAATTTCCAGGTAAATGGCTGATATCCAGGTGTTCTGTTTAGGAATGCATAGTCAAAACAAAAAATAATAAAGTTAATACAAGTACTAAATAAATATGTTCTAATGGCCAACGTCGTCTATGCAAATAAATACATGACCCCCGTCCAGCGTGCGCACACTTACAGGACTAGCTAGGCTATGCAATTTACTTTGCAATGGCCGGGAACAACTATGCCAAAACGTCACGAGCTGGATTTGACAGTGTAACAGAATCAGGTCCTAGGCGCATACATCTTAAGGTAAATGATGCATACATACATGTCAATTAGAAATCTGACTAAATACATGTCGATACGTAGTTGCTAGAAATATTGTGAAAAGATGACAGCGTTTTAGCAAAACATAAACTGCTTGATAAAATAATTTTGGAAACTTAAACAATTAATAATTTAATTGATTGCTGCAGATCGGTTTCTATAACCATATTAATAAATAAGAATAGTCATCACAGTTATAAAATAAACGTGTCCCATATTATATATTGAGGTGCGGTTGCTTCGAAAACTATATATAATAGTTTCCCATAATATATGTTGATTGTTCTTCGAAAAAGCTGGTTGGTAATTGCTTATTGACAACCAGTAGAACCAAGAACATTGGCGTATGTACTCACAGTCAAAATGTTAGTGTTACTTATTTGGCATTACAATGATAATTATTTACATAACTTATCAAAGCATTCTTGAACTGCTTAAGATATGTTGCTTATTAAGCAGGGTGGTATGAAACTTAATAAATATTATTAAGCTACTTATTTAGTGTAATAATGCTAAAATAGGCAAATTTAGCATAACAATTTAACCTTAAATTATGCTTAAAATCAGCACTTTGTTTAGCATAACATATGCTGAATTCAAACTTTTTTGTTAAATAATTGCTATGGGACAAATTGATACAATAAATTATATATAGAATTATACATACATAATAAATATATATAATGAATGACATGAATGTACATATAAATATTTATAATGAATATAGATTAATATATATCACAACAAATTTATATTTTGCAAGTTTTTATACATAGCATAAGCAATAAAAGTTTTAGACGGAAAAGCTTTACCAATGCTACTTTTAAAATTTAAACATAACATTGCAAAATACAAAGTAGCGTTACTTTTGCTACAACGACAACAGCATTTTTATGCCTAAATTTTTGGTATCATTACTATGGCTTAATATTAAGCACCAAATTATCCTTAAACTTTACCCCCATAAGCTCGGAACGTCAGCGTGTATGCTGTGTGTCTCATATAAAGACTTTAGTTTAGCCTAAGGCTAAGGCTTAGTATTTCGAGAACGCCATGGCATGCATTACACTTAGGCCCCTCAAGGTTGCTAGTGGAAATGTGTCCTTGCCTACTGCATAACACAATATGACGGCATGCTAATCTTTGAGTTTATGAAATTAATTACAAGGTTGAAACATTGTTTTGCGCAAGGAATAATATGCGCAGCATCTAGCATTAAATATATATAGGCATGTGGAACACATTGACCATTTACATTATTTTACAGGTTATGGCAATTTACAGGCGTAAATTATACGAGTTGAAAAGGAATTAAAATATTGCGTTTATTTATAGTTGCACCGGAAATTCAAACTTATGCTTAATATATACGCTGTCTATTACTGTCTAATAAATACATTGTTTTACGCTTTATAAATATTTAGCGAAATTATGATTAATTTATAGCATAATTGGCTTATTGCTAATTTTTAGCCAAGTGTGATACTTTATTAATTTATATTGCCCATGTTACCTTTAGGGGCCGGACGTTATAAAGTTGGAAAAAACAGCTTAAAGCGGAGGGTTCGGGGGTGGCAGCCGCCCGACTTAGACTTAGGCTTAGTATATGGCTCATATAGAAACCTTAGCTTATGCTAAGACTAAGGCTTAGGCTTAGTACATGGCTCGTGTAGAAACCTGAGCTTAGGCTAAGACTAAGGCTTAGGCTTAGTATATCGAGAATGGCATAGCATGCATTTCATTTCCTCCCCTAAAGGTTACATTGGCCTATTATATTATATTAATTAAGCTTTAATATTGATAATTAAACCTTAAACATAATTATGGGTGAATAAATTAAGTAGCAAAACAAACCTAAAGAAGCTACTTAATTCTGAGCAAAATTGTGGTATAAGGAACTAAATTTTCATATTTTAAGCAAACTTTGAAATTTCAGCTTAATTTTATATGTTAAACATTTTAGGTAGCTCATTTAGCACGATAATGCTTAATAATTACCATAAGTTATACTAAAAAGTAGCATTGGTTCCTACTGAATATTTAGCAAAGCTTAAGATATTTAGCAAATATTTAGAGTAGCTATGCTTAAAAATGGCATAATATTGTTAAATATTCAGCATAACTCTTGAGTGATATGAGTACAACTATTTCGAACATACTAAATATTAAGCTAAAATACGCTCATCGGTCAAACGACGTTAGGTATTCCCAGGATTTGGTCCGCAAATATTGTTGAGCTCATTAATGTGTACAATTCCGAAAAAACCCATAGAATTTTGATTATTAACACCACAGTTTCATTGAGGTAAAAGGCGGAACGCTGTTCGCTCGCGATTTTTAGTTAACAGTAGGGCCTCGAACTGCACTGTCTTTAGCTATTTCAATGTTAATACTTAGGGCAAGTCAGTGTGGCTTGCTGATACAGTTCATAAATTTTTTGGTTGCTATAGCATGTGACATTTTAAATTTTTGAAACATATCGTCCGTTTTTTGCAGAAAACTGAGGTCCCGTATGTCGTTTTAAAAAATTTCTACAAATGTTCAAAAATTCCAGCTGAATCTATCTGCACGAGCCGAATAAATTAGTGGTAAAGAAAATTACATAAAAAAGTTTCAGATAAGATAGATTGGTAGCAAATTTTTTCTCTTAGTCAGTTAATTTTGTCCTTCTATAGATTTTTTGTTAGCTGTTTAATTGTTCCCTATCTTAGCTTGAATATTGTCAATACTTTTACTTCCCTTAAATATTACAATTATTATGTTTTGTCTAATATATGTACATTGATTGAACCTAAAAATACCTAAGGTAACCTAATAAACAAAAAAAATGGGAACAATTTTGAAGCAAAAATTTTCAATGAAACTGCAAAACAGCGCTTTGACAATGTGAAGCAGCACTATTTCCAACGTTGTTTCGTTAACCTAAATGCTACGCTGGGACCGTTGAGTTGAAATGCACAGTGTACTTGAAAAAATAAACCGATCATATATAATATAAATATACGTGACTAGCTAAGTAATTTAATTATAAGCCCCACATTTTTCACATTTAAAATAAGTGTCCTGAAGGTGTATTTTGAAGGAGCACTAATAATCACAAAGCTCACGGAGACGAGATTATCGTGGGCTTCAAACCATCGTCAGTGGATTTTCGCGTTACCCAATTTCATATACGATGTTATTGCCCTTCTATTGAAAACATAAAATCAACGCAGCAGCGGCCCCTGAATTAATATCTGATGTGACCTTGGATTTTCAACACAACAAATATAATTTTGGTAACATTCTTTTCAGATTCTGTTTTAAGATTTTGAGCTCTAAATTTTGAGTTGAAACTCGGAACGTGTGAACTGAGATTATCGTTAATCCCTTCTGTACCCCATTATACTAGCTTGCTTAGCATCACCCTAGACAAAATTCGTTCAAGAAATTTCTCAAAATTGGTTTTGCTGTGTACCGCTGCTGGTTCTAAATTTATTCTACCCATTTTATCACTCTTATATCAGATAATTTTTTCTCTGCAACACGGTGTTTTGCTGCTATATATAATTGTTACAGTTTATTTTTTTCGTTTAAACTGATTTTCTTGTACCCACTACAGTTAAAAGACCCCTTCGGGCAACAACGAGCACCGATAATTGATAGCTTACAATTTTAGTTCGTGCCGCAAATTATAGAATAATTTTATTTTATTATGACTTTTATAAATAGTAAATAAATAAATAAGTAAATACATAGTTTGTTATCTTTTGCGGTTTTTGGTTAAAGGTCTAAACTTTATAATAACAACAATAACATTTATTTTCTATTAAAGGGCTGGCTACGATTGCGTCAGGGCTTGCGTTTTTTTCTATATAAGAATCGTAGCCAAAAATCGTGTACCCTATGGAACCGGCTATTGAGGTCTAGTGCTAGGTATGCTACGCTAATCTCAAACTGCCTTACCGCCGGTAGTGTGATTCTTCCTCTGATTTTCCCTGATGTAGTGATTATCATAAGTTTAAGATAATAGAGAGCATTAATTATCTGAATACACGTCACTATTTTTAGATCGATTTACAAATTCACAAGCCTGTTTCAATTTATTCGTAGTTCATCGAGTGAATTTAATTTAGACTTAGGTTTCAGTCGAATAAGTTACCTTCGTTTTGCATGTTTTGGTATAAACCAGATCGTCAATATCTAGTTATTTGCATTTTTGCAATGCTTACCAATTCATAAAAATTCTCATTTAATATACGAACAAATTAATAATTTAGCTCCGAAGTTGCTTGAACTACATGCACCCCCGGGATAGTTGGGTTCTTGGTCACTGACAATTATTGTCTAGCGGGTACAAAGTATGAGTAAATACTAAGATACATCGCAGCGGATAGTTAGTAAACTCATTTAATGTATAATCACTCATAGTTACATCTTAAGTTAACTAGGACTGGTCAGTGCAGAAATGATGATGATAAAATTTTGATGATAATATTTATTCTAATTCTTGCACGGAAAGTGTTTTTTCACATTGCTTTGATGGCCAGAAGAGGTCAACATCATCGGCCTATCCCGGAAGCGGCAGGCACACAGTAAAATTTTGATTCAGATGTAACCAAATATTCCAAAGCAATAAATGATAACACCAAAAACACGAATTCTGATTGAAATTCTGATTGATTGATAATTGAAAGGCAAGCCAACAAACGCTGCTACTGAACCTAACCAAGATTCATAACTAACACACACTAAAATATATTCTCAAAAATGGCGTAAAGGCGATCTACGTTAGTGTTAAAAACATCATAGCAAACTCGAAATACTACAGCTCATACTGGGTTAATCAACTTGACTCCGATCACGCACTATTAGTTTTGCATTTGCGTATCAAACTATCCGCCCGTTTTGGTAGAAGAGCTTGCACAGAACAACCATGGAGGCCGAACCACAAAGATACTGACGTGTGCATGCAGTGCTTTCCAGGTTTGACTATGCAACAACTTCCATGATCTTTTTGCTGACAGAGGCGAGAGCATAGACTCTAATTGGGAAATTCTTCGCGACACCCTCAAGCTACTACACGCGACGGCTTCGTGACACCGCCAAACCAGGCAAGTATCACGGATGTCCTATGCGTCACTAGCTAAGGCTACGGAGCGCTAAAAAGCGAAACCAAACCAGACTACGATGTGTTCGATTTTGAAGAAGCGCTTAGCTTATAGATTTGACACAAACAAGTATGCTGAGTGACTAGTTACACATGAAATCATGAATCGTTTTAATCGCGCAGATGATCAGACAGCAATGTTCAAAATTGTTCGAAGATGTACAGGAGCTGTAACCGCTAGCGACACGACCGGCGACTTAAGTGGTAATATCAGGACTGCTGTGGGGCGACGTATAGCACGTTTTGAACACTTCGAGCAGCTATTATACACGTCGTGTCTTATATAGAGGGTTTTACTTGACAATCTGAAATTCAGTGTGTTCTATAGTGCCAGCGAACTTGAACAGGTACCTACAGCTGAGCAGGTCTCCCAAGCAATCGCATTGCTTAAAGCCCACACAGCACCTGGAGCTGACCTGATCACGCCGGAAGTGTTTAAAGTCAGTGGTCTTATTGAAGTCAATTGCCTGCTGAAACTATTTTTCCAGATCTGGCAACAGGTAAGAATTCCCGTTGAATAGCAGACATCTGTTCTTTTGCGATTTCCAAAGAAAGAGGACAGTGTGCAGCGATTACAAAGACATCTCGTTGCTGCCAATTTGTTCTAAAAATACTGGAGGCGACCGTGCTTCAGAGCATCAACAGCCGTTGGGATAATGACGACCAAAGAGAATCGTGCCAGGTTTCGCTCGGGCCGGGGCTACGTTAGCTAGGTTTCTAGTGTGAAAATGATCATTGAAACTCGACATCAGTATCGCATACCAACGTTTGTTGCTTTTGATGACTTCAAAGCGGCATTCGACTGCGTTGATCGAACATCTCCTTTCAACAGGATGGCCACAGAAGTCGTAGCCGCAAAGTTGTTTGATGTCAAACCTTTGTACGTCACAACATTTTCCGAGGCCCGTGTGTATAATAAAAATAGCGGCGGCTTCTTGTAAAATCTGGAATTCGGCAAGGTTCTATCTTGTTACCCGTACTATTCAAGACCAAACAAATGGTGTCGTGTACTCGTCCTCCGAAAGGGCCATTACGGACTTGCATTACGCAGACGACGTAGAACTTTTGTGAGAGACCACGGAGGACCTTCAGCTCATGTTGGTCCGAGTTAGTACAGCTGCAGCAAACGTCTACCTGTTTGTCAACTCAAGCAATACAAAGCTTATGTTTTGCTGCAGCAACAACTCGCCCATTATTAGCTGCAATGGCGAATGGTTGGAGGTCGTCAGTCATTTCTGCTACCTAGGTAGTCATATTACCTCCAGTGGCCAATGCTGCGTTGAAATACAAAATCTTATCGCCAAAGCACGGGCTGCGTTCTGCGGGTTGTGAAAACAAATATGGTCGAATAGTGGCGTTTGCATTGCGACGAAGATGCAAGTGTTCGACAGCGCGATCAGACCAGTCTTGCTGTATGAGTGCGAGACCTGGTCAGCCAAATCATCGGAAATATACAGGCACTTAAAAATCGAAAACTTTCGCAGGCGTGAAATATTGGGCGTAACAAAGCTCGCCCGCGGCTCAAACGCTGATCAGGTCCGATGGAGGTCTTGGCAATTGTTCTGCGAAGGCGTCGACTTTAGTGACTGTGTCCCATACTACGCAGGCCTAATAAAGGCCTGACAAGGAGAATCCTGACGAGTGGAAGCGGCTAGGAAGGTCTCTTTAATCGTGGAAGCGGACAGTGTTGCGACATCTATATTCGGTTCACGTCGACATAAGGCAAAAACAATGCCGGTCGAAATCTTTTACGGAACTGACAAGAAAGGCCGAGGATCGGACGTTGTGGCGGAGTTCGATCTCGATAGACAGGCTGTCCCCTAGATTTTGATGGTGGCGCGGGTGAGCTATATTCAGGCAGGAATCTATATACAAAGTTTTTTTATATACATTCAATCTATATAGTTTATTTATATAAAGTTTTGTTTAATATATGTCATAGATCTCGAAGGTCCATCAGCTTAAGCGAGTAGACTGTCGGCGGGGAGGCATGTCGTCACAGTAGGAGTAGGGGTAGACACAGGGGCGTCGCCAAAGAGGGGGGCACGGAGGGCCGTGCCCTCCCAGTTTGGTTCGGTGCCCCAGTTTGAATTTACAGTGCCCCTGCAGAAAGCCTTGGTATCCCCCAGTTCTTCGAATTTTGTGCCCCTCCAGAAAGCCTTGGTGCTCCCCCAGTTCGGATTTATGGCTACGCCCCTGGGTAGGCATCTTCCTCGCCGACATTTTTGCCAATTTTACCCAAATTTTTGCCGATTTTATCACACTTATCGCGCGTCCTGCGCTCGCGGCGTCAGTGGCCTGTGGAATGGTTGCTTTCAGACGGTAATTATGGCCTGGGGATCCATGCCCATATAGGCACCAATGATATATATGTTATTGCAGTACCCGTGACTAATAATAATATCAGCTACGTTGGCATGATATTGCCCGCAGTCAACTATTTGAGGCCCAGATTTTAATTGTTTGGGCCCAGCTATATAATGGGCAACTCTTAACTGGTGGAAGCCCCCGATTTGAAAACGCTCCAACACCACTGTTTACAGAGCTTGTCTATGGCAAAAATGTGTAAATTGCAACTATTAAATACCGATTATAGAAATATAATTTTGGTTAACGCTGATATATAAATAAATAGCAACAATGATAATGGGATACATTAATATATAAATAATTAGTTAAAAATATGTTTACAAAGTGATGTACTTATAGGAATTTTTGCATTTGAGTGTGAATTTAAGAATTATACTTTGACATTGACGTCATCGTTATTGTTTTCTTTATGTTTTTAACTAAGCAGTATATAATGTTTTCTTTCGATTGTTTTTTTTTCAAAGCTCAACAATTATAATTTTTTCAGGACTAAATTGATTCCTCAAAACCATCAATTAAGGAATGAATTCTTACAATGATGATTCCTTTATTTATAAGTTCCGTCAGCAATTGTAGGTATAGTTGATGCAAGAAATCACATTCACCTTTAGAACATTTCTATAGTGGCTTAACCCTGTTTACCCGGCAACTTTTGAACGCTGGTTTTTGGTCAGGCTGAGTTTTACACCATTCGATTTTTCTCAGCGAGCCGAATCGAATGACATCCAACTCGACTAAATTAAAATTAAAATTTTAAATTCTAAAAATTGAAAAAAAAACGAAAATTTGATTTTTGTCCGAAATAACTACGGCATAAAAATTGAAAAAAATGAGAATTTGATTTTTGTCCAAAATAACTACGGCTCATCATAGGTAAGACCTAAATACACCAATATTAAAGAATAATTTAAAATTTCTAAGCGTTTCAAAAAATAAAATATATTTAAAGTGCTGTGTTTCAGCAGCAACTTTTGAAGGGTTGTTTTGATCAGGCTTATTTTTACACTATGCGATTTACCTTAACCAGCCGCATCTAATAATAAAAATAATCTTATAAGAATTTAAATAATTAAAGCAAATCTAAATATATATAGCACATTTATATATTTATAAGCACACCTATACATATATAAAATTTAACATTTTATGGGCTTGCTTTCTCTTTTTTCGTTTTTTGACGTGTTTACAACTGTTGCTGTGCGGGTTCTTTATATTTATAGCGTTTAATTTATTTTTTGAAATCATTAAGCCGCCCCGCCAATAGTTCTAAAATTTCATTATGAACTATTTAAATCCTCATTTTTTAAATCAGTTTTAATTTGAACAAGTGTTTAACAAACTGTTGCTAGTGCGGGCAATTCTATATATTTATAAGCACACCTATACATATATAAAATTTAACATTTTATGTGAAATCATTAAGTCGCCCCGCCAATAGTTCTAAAATTTCATTATGAACTATTTAAATCCTCATTTTTTAAATCAGTTTTAATTTGAACAAGTGTTTAACAAACTGTTGCTAGTGCGGGCAATTCTATATATTTATAAGCACACCTATACATATATAAAATTTAACATTTTATGTGAAATCATTAAGTCGCCCCGCCAATAGTTCTAAAATTTCATTATGAACTATTTAAATCCTCATTTTTTAAATCAGTTTTAATTTGAACAAGTGTTTAACAAACTGTTGCCAGTGCGGGCAATTCTATATATTTATAAGCACACCTATACATATATAAAATTTAACATTTTATGTGAAATCATTAAGTCGCCCCGCCAATAGTTCTAAAATTTCATTATGAACTATTTAAATCCTCATTTTTCTTTTTCCCCTCCGGTTCTTTCCCTTTTTCGCGCTTGCTGTGTGTTGTTTTTTCTTTCCTCTTTTTAAATCAGTTTTATTTTGAACAATTGTTTAACAAATTGTTGCTAGTGCGGGCAATTCTATATATTTATAAGCACACCTATACATATATAAAATTTAACATTTTATGTGAAATCATTAAGTCGCCCCGCCAATAGTTCTAAAATTTCATTATGAACTATTTAAATCTCATTTTTAAAATCAGTTTTAATTTGAACAAGTGTTTAACAAACTGTTGCTAGTGCGGGCAATTCAACGCTGATCGTTTGGCTTAGAGTCGTGCTACCTAACTTTTGAGCTATAACGACTCTCTGTTGCCCGTACCCTTAGGCTTCTTATAACGAGAGCGAATTCTAACACCCGACCAAACACACGCCATACAACAAACTGAGTATAACGAACATTTTCGCAAAGTATAAAGTTTCCGTACAAAAATCACATGCTTTAAACGTAAAATTTTTTAATTAAAAGAAAACATGTTTTAAAAATTGGCTATATCATATAATTATTAAGGAATGACAAAGGCTAAACACTTGACCAAAACTCAAACAGAAGCTTGAAAAAACGGGCTGAAACGTTTGAAATGATAAATTGATAAAATTTTATTGTAAGGTTTAAGCGGCATAGGCTAGCGGGCTACTGAACTAGAATATGTATCTATACATTACATATATCTCTACAAGCATATTTATACACATGTATAGATCAATGTACAACTGTTGTGGATCCAAGAATTCCGACAAAAGGGTCCTGCCTGACAACATAGACATGTTACATATAAACATATTTGCACGCCTATACATATATAAAAACTCTTTGAGTCCAGGAATTCCTGATGCGAAAAACCCTACCTGACTGCTTTTTCTGCTCCTTTCTCCGTCCTATTTTCGTGCACAACAGTGTATAGTAAATCGAGTTATCAGTTAACAGACCGTGAAATAGTCTGTCACTGGAGCGAGAGCGCAACCCCTGAACCCAAGTGTACAGGAGCACAAATCTATCTCTAAAACTGACAGGGTTTTGCGCAACCTTATATTATTTTTATTAATTATTCATACTAATTAAAGAACACAAAAAATTGCAGGTTTGGATTTCATTTCAACGGGAGGATAGGCTAGCAGCGCTGTATTAAAAAGCAACAAGCCTGAACCCCCAATCTACCCTTTATCTTTGCCCAAAAAACATAAACATATATCTATAAATCGTACAAACATATCTGCATAGTCGGTGATTCAAAGGGTGGTGGAAACAGGGTGACTTGTTACCAAAAAATGCACTGCCCGGGACGCTAGTGATAGGTCCCCTGCCCAAAAAAACTTCTGGAACTAAGATAAATAATAGTAAACTATAGCGAAACTGTGTGGCTGAAAACGACAATGGAAAAAAAGTTTTGGAAACAGCCTCAAGCAGTGTGATAGTTTGTGGAATGCAGTGCTTTTAATTATAACTAAAGCGTGACAAGTGTCTTTATGTATACAATTTATTTTCGAAACACTACAACTTATATATGTCTATAAATGTTATATATTTATAGCTTATAAATAAATCTACATCAATATGTACATATATACAATATACCCATACCACTTGATACAGATACTTATATAAGCATAAATTTGTATTGGAAATATTTCGATGAGACCACTTCGCACAATTAACCTATTTATTGCTTTGTTATCCCTTTGAGAACTCCGAATATTATTAAAACCATTATAGTTTAGTTTTGTTGAAAACTCTGCAAACTAAATACTCGTTCAAATCAATTGAAACACAAAATATCTGAGCAACAAAGCGGTTTTTTCAGCGGTTCCTTTTTGCACGTATCTGTACAACATATGCCTAAAATGTTTAATTATTAAAAAAGCAAAGATTTTATATATAATCTGAGGGAAGTTGGTCAGAAAGGAGGGCTGACTTTCATGACTTCAGCTGTAGTCGTTCTATTCCAGCTACTTCGCTCATGACAGGACTGTTGACGAAGGTAACTGAGACCCTTTTCTGTAATAAATCGTCTTATGAGCTTACAAATATTGTTTACACCGTTGGAGATTTTTCAGTTTATGAAGGCATTTGCAGTAGTTTCTGCTTCAAGAGTTCTGTCAGTTTGGATTGAAATAAGTGCAAACATTGACGCTAAGTCAGTTTTAAAGTAGAATTAAAGTTAAATTCCAAATTGTGTAATTTGAACAAAATGAGTTGAGCTGAAATTGAGTGTTTAACAAATTTGAGTTAAACAAATTTGAGTGTTTAACAAATTTGAGTTAAACAAATTTGAGTGTTTAACAAATTTGAATTAAACAAATTTGAGTGTTTAACAAATTTGAGTTAAACAAATTTGAGTGTTTAACAAATTTGAGTTAAACAAATTTGACTGTTTAACAAATTTGAGTTAAACAAATTTGAGTGTTTAACAAATTTGAGTTAAACAAAATTTAAGATGTTTTAACAAATTTGAGTTAAACAAATTTGAGTGTTTAACAAATTTGAGATAAACAAATTTGAGTGTTTAACAAATTTGAGTTAAACAAATTTGAGTGTTTAACAAATTTGAGTTAAACACAGTTGAGTGTTTAACAAATTCGAGTTAAAGAAA
Organism: Trileptium ribeirensis; assembly: GCA_030248225.1. Lineage (NCBI taxonomy): Eukaryota > Metazoa > Nematoda > Enoplea > Enoplida > Thoracostomopsidae > Trileptium > Trileptium ribeirensis. The sequence goes on along the minus strand of JASANE010022261.1, from coordinate 40,890 downwards.
TTTGAGTGTTTAACAAATTTGAGTTAAACAAATTTGAGTGTTTAACAAATTTGAGTTAAACAAATTTGAGTGTTTAACAAATTTGAGTTAAACAAATTTGAGTGTTTAACAAATTTGAGTTAAACAAATTTGAGTGTTTAACAAATTTGAGTTAAACAAATTTGAGTGTTTAACAAGATGTCAGTTAAACAAATTTGAGTGTTTAACAAATTTGAGTAAAACAAATTTGAGTGTTTAACAAATTTGAGTTAAACAAATTTGAGTGTTTAACAAATTTGAGTTAAACAAATTTTAGTGTTTAACAAATTTGAGTTAAACAAATTTGAGTGTTTAACAAATTTGAGTTAAACAAATTTGAGTGTTTAATTTTGACATTCATGCAATATTATATATATGTTTGGAAGAATATAACTTTAATTGTGCTTTAAAAGTGACTTTAGCGTCTGACTCAAAGATGATTCGTTCGTCAAATGAAGCGAGTTTAAGTCTAGTCTTCAGACCGGCACAAGGTCTGCTAGCATGTATATGTATCGAGCTGATATTTTGTCTAAAAATTTCCAAAAAGCTGTCGTGTTTTATTTAATTTCGGGACAGCTTGTCGGCATTTTCCCTTTTTTTAACGTTTTCATAAAAGAAATCTGATTCATTTGTACATTCGCTATTCTTCATTTTAGTCGGTAAATAGCAAATAATCACCAGATTCAAAATATCAAGGGAATCTTTTTTCCGCAGCCATATACATGTGATGTGTGTGTTTTTTTGGCTTTGGTTTTATACTGTTTTTGTGCCGCTGTCACTGCTTAATAATTATGGGCCCGCCAGGTTAGGATATATTCAGTGACTAAAACAACTTTTGAATTAGCCGAAGCATAGGTAAGCTTCACGTGATAGCGCAGCTCAGACATGATTGAAATATAAAAGCTAAATAAAGACATACTTTGTTACTCGTTTGGGCGTTAAAACAACAAATTTTCAAATGGCTAATACCGCTTGGAAATATATTTATGATTGTATTGCTGAGCAGTAATAGAGAAACTATCGAAACTGGATATCTGAATCGGGTCGGGTTATGTTCAGGTCACATCTGATTAATCGGTCGTCTCGGAACGCAATTTGTCGGATTTCGGGTCGGGTATCGTCGGGTTTAGGGAAAACTCCCTAATATATTTATGTTTGTATCGCTGAGTAGTAATAGACAAACTATCGAAACTAGAGATCTGAATCGGGTCAGGTTATGTTCGGGTCACATCTGATTAATCGGTCGTCTCGGAACGCAATTTGTCGGATTTCGGGTCGGGTATCGTCGGGTTTAGGGAAAACTCCCTAATATATTTATGTTTGTATTGCTGAGTAGTAATAGACAAACTATCGAAACTAGAGATCTGAATCGGGTCGGGTTATGTTCGGGTCACATCTGATTAACCGGTCGTCTCGGAACGCAATTTGTCGGATTTCGGGTCGGGTATCGTCGGGTTTAGGGAAAACTCCCTAATATATTTATGTTTGTATCGCTGAGTAGTAATAGACAAACTATCGAAACTAGAGATCTGAATCGGGTCGGGTTATGTTCGGGTCACATCTGATTAATCGGTCGTCTCGGAACGCAATTTGTCGGATTTCGGGTCGGGTATCGTCGGGTTTAGGGAAAACTCCCTAATATATTTATGTTTGTATCGCTGAGTAGTAATAGACAAACTATCGAAACTAGAGATCTGAATCGGGTCGGGTTATGTTCGGGTCACATCTGATTAATCGGTCTTCTCGGAACGCAATTTGTCGGATTTCGGGTCGGGTATCGTCGGGTTTAGGGAAAACTCCCTAATATATTTATGTTTGTATCGCTGAGTAGTAATAGAGAAACTATCGAAACTAGAGATCTGAATCGGGTCGGGTTATGTTCGGGTCACATCTGATTAATCGGTCGTCTCGGAACGCAATTTGTCGGGTTTCGGGTCGGGTTACGTCAGGTTTAGAGAAAACACCCTAATATTTAGTTCAGGCTAACCACGCTGATTAGTAATCTGAGCCATCGACGTTATAACTGACAGATACTCGAGGCAGCGGCGCCTGCAAGTGATATGGCTGCAATGTGGGTCACGTTCTCTGCGTACAGCCTGGGTAATGTTCCGTAAGACACTGCGCACACCACTTACACACAGCCTAGTTGCGATTCATTATTCCAATTTATGGGTCGGGTCAAATCGTATTGGTATTTTTTTAACCTGACGCGATGTCTGCTAGTAACAGTATGTCATGAGAATATGGAGCTACTATTAATTCTGTATCTCCAAATTGTCACTAGCGTTCAAACGTGTAAATATATTTTGTAGAAAACAGTGTCGTGTTATAGTCAGCCTCTGTTTTGTGACGCAATGGTCCGCCTTGAAAGCATAATTTCAGAATTTAATGAAATCATCAAACTTTATGTATTATATTTTTATGTCGGGTATATATATTCTATATATTTTGTAATATATATCTTACTCGCCTGTGCCTTCAATATTACTTTGGTAATGTTTAAAGCAAATCACAATTTTTCCAATCAGTTGGTGTTGTGAGATCTTCAACATTTTTAGCAGTCCGGTCCACATTTCATAAGTTTTTTTGATTATATTGATTATATTGATCATATTGATATATTACATTTTATTATATTGATCATATATTATATTGATCATATTAATTATATTATATTTTGATTATATTGATCAACATAATTATTAACCCTCTTCACGGCCACAGATGTGTCTCAAAAAGCCGATCAGACAACCCTGCCAAAGATTATTTTTGATATCGATTAAACTAAATGGTCTGGGGGTGGTCAGGATTTTACACCTAGAGTATTTCAGAAATTCTGATGATACCTTGATTTTTAATTTGTCACTGTCCCAACAACAATGTCGAGCATATTTTACCAATAGCTATGTAATAATCATTTGCCTAATTTAACATAATCGCCGTTGCAGTAGAGAACTGTATAGCAGAATGGAGATTTAGTATAGTTTGCAATTCGTTGTATTATAAGTATCGGGAATGATTCACTCCCAGGCAAAAGAATTTATCAGCAGTGGCATTGAAATAGATACCGAATAAAACTCTGAGCACAAAATTATTTTATTTTGCGATTTTCAATAACTTGCTATATAGTATAGCTATTGGTAAAATATGCTATAGGGTGTCTAATTGGTAAAATATGCAGTCAAGGGTGTCTTGTGGCTTAAGCGGGCATCGGTCCACATATCATAATCGTAAGGCAGCATGTTTGTAGCCTGTGTAATCATTTTGAGCAAGAGAAGCCATGTTACGCCAGGGTATTCAATCCACCTATAGAACGGGAACGGTGTTTACCTAAATAGGGCCTCCTTATAGGAAATAAAGGGACCAGCAAGCATTCATTGTTGATGCCTCCCAGCTCTGGCTATTAGTCCCACGAAACTGAGAGATCACTACCCGCACACTTGCAGCATTTGAATCCACTAGACTTGGAATATATATACATTTATATATTGAAGCCTAGTTATTGTGTAATGTATGTGCAACAAAGTTTAGATCTTTTTGTATTATAACGCTAAGTCTTTTCGCTGTAGTACTGCTTTGCCGCAGTAGGCGTTTTGATGATGAGGCGGTAGTGTCGACTATACGGGTACTCGAATTTGTCGATACATGTTTTTATAACAAATACAAGTCTTGTGTCAATTATGCTCGTTGAGCAAATTTTGTGCCAAAATTAATATCGCCTTAATCACTCGTTTTGTTGATATTGAATATGTCGATTTCAAAACAACACAAGCAAGAAACAGAACTGTCTACACCTGCTAAGCAGGGTAGTGAACGAAAACGTAAGCGGTCGCTTTTTTCAAAAGCTATGGCTGGCGGTATGTCTCCAGTGACAGCTGCAGCAATCGTTGGGACTTTGGCCGGAATACAGCAACAACAGGAGCAACATCAGAGTGCCATGGTATTGGCGAGAAGTAATTCGATGGTTGCAACGGCACAAGCACCGAAATATCGCTACGGCTACGATCCACGAGCTGGGACTGGCAGAACGACGTATGCTAAGCATGACCGTCGGTCACGCTCCGCTCCGCTCTCGGAAACCCGAAGCCTGGTGCCTGCGTATGCACTGTCGTCTACTATTGCATTTGTCCGTCGAGAAGTTATGTGCCTTGCTGGACGTGTCCTTGATCCGGTACTGAAAGTAACGGAATTGAGTCGAGGTAAGTACGGCATTGTTGATCAATACTCGTTCTATTATGCTTCGAAATGGATTAACGCAAAGCGGCAAGGGCAAGAATTTTGGAAATTTCTAGGAAAGTTTTCTTTTAAATATGTGTTCGCACCTTCAAAGTTTTGCTCAGAATTTAAGCTCAAACTTTAATCAAATTTTTAGCTCAAAATCTGAGCATGAAGTTTGATCGTGTTAACGCTGCTTAATTCTTTCAGAAATAGGTACTATAATTTCCTGATGAATATTTTTCATAGAATTTTATTTTGTTCAAGACAAATCATTCTATTATAAACATTTAAAGAAATCCTGGTTTCATCTATAAAAGATTTGAATATTCAGGTTTTGTTAAAACCAATGCGCTGTAACTTTTCTTGGTGGAAGTGAAATGCTTGCTATGCCGTTCTTGTTATACTAAGCCTTTGTCTTAGCGCATGCTAAGGTCCCTATATGAGCCATATGCTAAGCGTAAGTCGGGAGGCTCCCGCCCGCCGAACCCCCCGCTCTAAGCTGTTCTTTTTCTAATGTTACTCACAAAATTCGCCATTACTAACAAAACTAAACTGTTTTTGCACCGTGACGTCAAATCGGAGACTAAAAGCTATTAGTGGACTTCAGGTAAAATTATAGGTCCGACTATTTACAACTGCTTGCCGCAAAGAAAAAATGAAGCAAAATCAGATATATCGGAAAGATCTCAAATACTTACAAATTTCTGACAATAACTGATATAAACCTGTTCTGTTCTATTACAGGTGCAATACTAGGCCACCCATATTTTACTGAACTCAGTACAACGTCTTAAATTTGATACAGATTTAACTCTTTTTCAAGATTAGCCTATTCTTTACAACTGCGACACCAGGCCACTTATATTTTACCGAACTCAGTACAATGTTTTAAACTTGATACAGATTTACCCTGTTTTCAAGATTAACCGATTCTTGACAGGTGCGACACCAGGACACCCATATTTTACTTTACTAAGTACAGCGTCTTTAATTTGATACAAATTTAACTGGTTTTCCAAGATTAACCTATTCTGTACAGGTGCGACACCAGGCCACCCATATTTTACGTTACAAAGTACAGCGTCTTTAATTTGATACAAATTTAACTGGTTTTCCAAGGTTAACCTATTCTCTACAGGTGCGACACCAGGCCACCGATATTTTACCGGACTCAGTACAACGTCTTAAATTTGATACAAATTTAGTTTGTTTTCCAAGGTTGTTAGTACCTGTATATTCTCCTGAATTTTTGGTTGTATAATGTCATTAGTGGCTATAGTAGATTGTCGATTAGTTACTATATATTTATATGGTATCAGATATAAATAATTATCAGATCCAACACTGAAATCAATCAATCACATCTTGCATCAATTAATCGTTTGTGGAGCCAAATTTCGAGTAACACATCCATATACCATGATTCGCGAAAAAATCTTAGAATTATTAGAAAATATAACCATGGCCCAAGTCATTATAATTTCTAAAAATCGTGGCCCCACCACCATGTAGCGTGTGTAACTACATTTACTTATTAAAAAAATTGGAGACAATACATAGCCTCAGATATATAATATTGTTCAATACAGACCACAAAAGTTATATTACGAACGATCTTGCTGCTATCTTGCATTTTTGTTTCTGCTGTTCTTTGAAGGTATAAAATATCTTCGTTCGTAACTCAAATGCTTAGAAAACCCCCAAATTTTTTCAAGGCACTTTACATTCGTTAAATCTGTTATTTTTCCCAATTTGTGGCATTTATACTAACCTGACTGATCTTGTATTGTGACTTATATGGATAAAGAATATATTTTTGTTGTTCGTACAATATGTTATATTTCTGTATCGCTGTTTCCCTGCCATATGTACATTTTTTAAATTATAATAGTTGACGCTTTCAGCAATACGTTGTTTTATGTTTTGTTCTTCGTTCAGTTACGTATTGCTCAATACAATTAAGCAATCTCATTTGAAAATACCACAAAATGAATAACTTAAATTTCATGCCTGTGCCATCGTACAGCTTCACCAATCTTGTTAATGCAGCGCAAAATCATACGAATAAACGTTTTTTATTTATTTTAACGTTCGCATTGCCGTCTGACTGGAAAACAAATGCTAAAAGAATAAATTGATTAAAAATCTTTTTAGCCTGTTAGGTAGATAATATATGTTTCTTAGGAACAATTCTAATCAAATTAATTTGATTGCAATTTCAAAGGCTATAAAATATAATGGGAAGCTTAGCTACGCAAAATAAGATATGTTCTTAGGAACAATTCGAATACAATTAATTTGATTGCAATTTCAAAGGCTAAAAATATAATGGGATGCTTAGCTATGCAAAATAGGATATGTTCTTAGGAACAATTCGAATAAAATTAATTTGATTGCAATTTCAACGGCTAAAAATATTATGGAATGCTTAGCTATGGAAGATAGGAAGGTGAGTTCTCGAGGCCCGACGCGTCCCTCTTACAAATACTGAATACAACTTATGTTATTACAAATAAATTTGTCTCTGAATTTAAGGCTTTATATTATTTATTTGTCCTCAGTTAATAGTAGCTAGAGAGATTTGGGAAGAGTATGACACTTCCCTGCACTCACATGTTAGCCCGTGTTTGATAACGCGGGCGTTTTTGGCCTTACCCGCGTCATCAAAGACGGGTTTACATGTAAGGGCAGGGAAGCGTCATTTTTTCCTTTATGCACTCTTGGTAGTAGTAAGTAGTCAATTTCTATTATAAGCCATTGGATCTTACACCTCGAAGTGTTTTGTATCCGGAGCAAGATATTTGTTCCTACAGTCGACACGATGTGTATTACCTTATCATCTCTTATTATAATTATAAAATATACTTTGGACAATAGAATATTTCGGACGAATGTAAAAAAATATCGTTTCGGTTGTACCATGATTTTGGAATTTTGATTAGATTTCGTGCTCTTAAGTGTCGAATTTAAGAAAGTTTCGGATTTAGATAAGTTTTACTATAATTTATCACTATAGCAATATTAGATATATTGCCTATTTTCTATATTTCAAAATATTTGCCTGAGATATAATCAATCGAACCAAATGAGTTGTTTTGAATATTGTTAATTTTAGATTCATAGCATCTGACATTATACTTTATCATGGTTCTTAATAATAAAATAATAAAAATAATTAAGTATATTGGGTTTGAAGTATAATCAACGTAAATTTAATATAAAATTTATAACATATATATAAATCAATCGACATCTGTCAGGATCGCAGGCAGAAGCGAATAGCGGGGGCACTCCATTTTGCCGTGGGATGTGTAAAATCGCACGCTGTCCACGAATCCATTACAAAATGGAAACGAGAGATTGAAATAAAACATGCTAATTGAAAGGAAAAGGGAATTGGGCAATGCAATGAAAATGGAATACTCTTTAAGTAATAAAATTTCCCGTGCTCGTCAAATCGAATGCGGTTGAGGTCGAACTGCGGAAACGCGGTCCTTACTCTGTGGCTACGGACGTCCTTGTATCAAGCAATAATCTACCTATAAAACCGGGCTCTTTCACACTCTATTTCAGGTGCATTGGGTAAATGACAACATCGTTATTAGAAGTTGGGACCTTATGTGGTAATGGTCACTTTTCAAAGCTGCAGCTAACCTTGACCAATATTACAGTCGCACATTTTGCAGCTAACCTGGACCCATATTACAGTCATGCATTTTTGTTGCTATGTAAGCAAACTTCAATCCTTCCACAAGGCCGCTGGTTTTACTTTTGGTTGTGCCTTTATAAAAGCACTACTAAGCGCTTATTTATTTAAATACTATGAGCCACAAATTCGATACAGCTTTCAAGACATAAATATATATATATAACATTAACAGTTTTCTGAGGCTAAAAGGGCATCATACCAAATTTTGAATTTTCCAAAGTGTACTTAGAAAATTTATTTTTTTGACAATTACGGATAGTTGCTATGCTAAACTCTATTATTATCAAAATACATTGATGGATTACTAAAAAAATTTGGAAGAAAATCTTCTAAATATTTAGAAAATTTTACAAATTCCAGGGTTTAATTTAGTAGAAAAAACTTTTCTGTGCCCCATTTTATAAGCGGTCAACAGACTAAGGTTTACCAACGCTTACAAGGCTCATATGATAGGTCTATAGTCAGAGCAACTTAGCAAGGGGCAGCGAGGAATTGCAAAATGAGGCTCAAATTTGCTTATGAATGAATAGCTAAATGAATATGACAACAGTTCGTTTCTTTACAGCAGAGGCCTCGAGTTGAGACATGGGCGGAGCATGCAATCTTGCCTCCTCCTAAACTGCGAGTCTGTAAGGCCAGCACAAAAGGTACAATAACTATAAAAATACAACTCTAAATGTCTACATATTGTACACACTGCACACAGTGTTGCAAAACAAAGCTGTAGTTTATAAACAAATACATTTTGTAGTTTTAATAAAGCAAACAGTGAGTGAGATTGTAAGATTTAAAACTATAAAAGCGCCATACAACACAGAAGAAAGGTAGTATCTGCCACGACTGACAACGATTCAATTAGCTAAATACATACAATTTTTTCAAAAAGTGTAATGCTGCTCAATAGACATAAGCTAAAATGATACAATCCCCATTCTCAACAGACAGCAGCGACTAGTGTCGACGATGTAAAGCGAGCGTAATATTGTACAAATAATGTAGTATGTAATTAGCTTGAAGATCTACCCATACGTTTGCATAAAATGAACTCAACTGTGATTATAACACAGATTGTTTAAGCTAAAATGAAGATGGTCCCAGAGACCGGACATCAGATAATGCTAATGCATAAAGTCAACCAGTGCGATTTTTCGAGAATAGCGTGCGGTGATGGTAAATTTACCTAATTTCATAAACGTTAAAACCTTATTACATTAATATTTCATTAGATATTGATAGTCGCGAGCGATAGATATCAATTAGATCGGCATAATAATAAAAATATACAAAAATTACACTTGTTGATGATATCTTTAATATAACTATATCATTGCACAAAAAGCTACATAGTTTACTATATAAAACACATATTGCCTCTGTTTTTCAACAATATTCCATGAGTGCAAAAGATCTAAAAATCTTGGTTGTAGTCGGCTGATATATCCTGTGTATTCAAAAACGAGAATCCATTGCAGCCACTAAGCTACCGGCCTGTGTCACTGCTTTCAACTGTTTAAAAAGACTTACAAAATCATAAATATATGTATCAAGTAATATCTGTGTATTATTTATTATGTTTTTCCGTGTGCCTGGAAAATGTGTGGTTTCATTTTGAATAAGTCAACATTCATGAAACTGCTTGAAATTGTAATCGATTGGCCGAACAGTTGCCTGTGGAAACCTAGTGGGTATGATGCATATAGACTTGGTAAAAGCGCAGGGACGTAGAAAGAGGGGGGCGGATAGCCGCGCCTTTTCCCTCTCAATCCAAAGTGACCGGTGAAAATTTTGGTAAAGTCCCCTTATTATGTTTGGATTTTTCTGAGTGGATGAAATTTCAAGGCATTCTGTGGTTTCCAAAAAAATATCGGAAAAAATTTTCACGATTCGCGCGCTTATTTTAATTCATATTTCTATTTCCTGCAAAGGTTGGCAATTTGCAAAATTGTTTGTGCTCGGAAAATATATCCTTCACATAATCAACATTCCCAATGCAAAAGCTTATTTTACAACTATTCACTACTTGTTACATACATAGTTGTTCCACATACTTAGCAGCGTAGGCATAGCGCACGGTGCAAATAACAAAAACAATTTCACAATATAATCGCACGCGCCGCATCTTGATTGTTCAAAGCTGAATATTTAGCTGATGTCGGTATCCTGACTTTCATGTGTGTGCGACATTGCGAATGTTCTACATGCACTTAATTATACAAGCATACGCAGACGACGCAAATACATAGATAGGACCACACCAATTTTATTGAAAAATTGAATTATATTATGCGAAAAAATCACTCAGAAATGAAAGATGATTTTCAGAACCGAGAATCGAAAATTGAGGGAACCCTTCGCCAATTTCTTTGGAAAAAGACTTAGAAAATTTTTCGTTTTCAGTACTGGGAAGCATTTTATCACAAAGATGAGTACTGCCTCTTGTACGGAATATGCAGGATAAAAGTGACATAATTCCCGTGAAATGGGCGGTCAAAAAGGCGATGATCAAATCTTCGTATTCTTGCTATGTCAGGAACATCTGCTATCTCAACTATTATCATTAAAATCCACCTATATCATGTACTTTTATATTTTACTCCATCTGTTGACCAAGCCGTTCAAGTTCATTTTTCTTTTCAACCGCATTGCAACATTGTTAAATTTACTATAATACAAAAAATGTTTCGTAAAAACGAGGAAATACCCGACCGAAACCGGCTTGGAATGATGCGATTTCTTAAAAGATCTACAGCCGTTGATGATGATCTAGCACTGAAGCCTGATACTTTACAGCAAGAAGCGCCAAACACCGGTAAATCTAATTTGTTAAATAGTGACTTACTAACTTCCAGTTTTTTTGTGCAATTGCGATGATAAAAGAGCCATACTTAAATAATAAAGGTCTTGTTACTCCTGTCATCTTTCACATGTTTTTTAAACTAATGATGTAATCACATGTGTGTGGCCAGTTCAATTAAAGCGTTCTAATTTGACTAAGCGACATTTTTAATATCCCTGTGTACAATCTTAAAATCACAACAGTTGTTGGAATGTACCTGTACAGACCATTTGGAGTTGATCTCAGTGTACGTGATGCCCTGTAAACAGGAGTGGACGATTATTATCAATACTGATGGAATATTAATCATGCGCGAATACTAATATAACATGATCGTTTGGAGGCCATCCTTCTACTTTAAGCACACAGGAAAGGCTGTCCTACGCACTAGGAAGTACTCGACGGATTTGCTGAACAGTTTGACCAAAGGCTTGATTTTGTTATCCGACTTGAAGCATCTGAATACAACAGAACGGTAACTGCAGTTGTACATCCGCAATGACGTATAAATTTGTTTGTGATCCTATAATCTGTGGCGGTGTTCTCTGTTACGCTGCCAGGCTGACGCCGTCCGTCAGACGCGGACGGCGTACTGTGACTAAAATTTTGCATAGTGCATAGTAAAATGATAAACACCGTCTGCGTCAGACTGACGGTGTCCAATGCCGAGCACAAGCTGTACACAGAATATCGCCACTGTAGCGTTTTAAAATGCACTTGGTAAGTTGACAATTATCCCCTTATCGGAGTATAAGTATGTCATTACTTATAGCAATTACGGCCCAAGTCAAATTTAGGGGCCGAAGTATAATGCATGCCATGCCGTTCTCGATATACTAAGCCTAAGCCTTAGTCTTAGCCTAAGCTAAAGTCCCTATATGAGCCATGTACTAAGCCTAAGCCTAAGTCGGGGGCTGCCGCTCCCCGAACCCCGCTCTAAGCTGTCTTTTTTAACGTTATAACGTCAGGCCTTAAAGTTGACAGGGCCCACAATTACAAATGCAATTGAGGTCTGGACATTGATATATAAAAACTAGCAACAAAAACAACCGTGCAAAAAAAATTTATCCGCCCCCCCCCAATCAAAAAGTCTGCCTACGCCACTGTAAATGACTGTGTTCACAAGATATAGTGTTAGATAGCCTACTTAGCTATAGATAGCAAACTTACGATAAAAACATAACTGTACCGCTGCGTCGCGTACATTCTCGGTAGTAATAATCCATGGATGCCCGAAGCGCATGAGATCCCGTATACTCACACGCAATCTGACATAGACATTTTAACATCAGCATTCTAGTGACTGTGCATGTGTACAACTGTTGTGTTTCAACTCAGTCACCACGGACAAAGCACACTGGTGAATACCATAAATTGGTTTGTTCTCAGAATATAAAAATGAAATTCAGCATCGGGAAGACTATAGAAGGTTTCAAGCAGATATGCCAGAAAATTTTAAATCTATCACAGCATACACATCCTTTGAGTTTAGATTAAATAAATGTATTTGAATGAATAATATTGGAGCTAAAACTAAATTTCTTAAATTCGGTTTATGAGCCAGTCAGAGAGCCGGTATTTGTTTTCCTTTTGCTATGATGTGATGTCATTTAAGCCATCGAACCGTACGATTTATCGATAAATTTCAGCTACAACAAAAATATCGATAAAACGTCATAAACTAATAACATGGAAGATAATATTTACATTTACTATACACTAACTAGGTCATTTTTCATAAGAAATACATACACATGTACCTACATAGCGAATTGAAATGTGTGTTATTATAGTAACTACGGAACCTAATATATTTTATACCTTGGCACTACAAGAAAGGACTATCTCGCCTCACTGTTCCCTTACTTTGGTTCCCGCAGTATTCTGCAGAACTTATTATAGTGCCCACTCTTTTGACAGTGCCTCCCACCTTTGGTATGTAGTCCAATTTCCAGTAGCGTGCTGCGTAGCGTGCATACATCCGAGAATTTCCTTTATACGCCCACCAGCCTGAAATTGGTCAATTTTTAAGAAACATGATAATTTTGCTACCATACCACTCAGCTCCTAAGCAAGAAAATCTCAATTTCGAGATTTACGACAATTTTTCGATTTCTGTAGGTTAGCAATGATTACCCTTGGTAAGTACAGTTTTCGAAAAAAAATTTCCTATAAATGTACAATTTCACATATCGTTCGAAATGCAATGTCGAGCTAAGTCGAATGGTATAAAAATCAGCTGAATCGACAGGTTAATCAATTGCGCCCATCATGTTAACCCTTAAGTCTAAGTCTAAATTGTTACCGATGAGCCAATAATAATCAGCTGATTTTAATACTATTCGACTCAGCTCGCTAATCCAGTTCGAATTGTATATAAAATTATATATATTTATCGAGAAAATTCTTTTCAAAGATTTTGATTACTTATGGTGCCTAGGTATATACCATTGATACCCAAAGAAAATCGAAACAAATATTTTTGTCATAAATATTCCCGAAATGGACATTTTCTGATTCAGCCCAACCGAGTCCAATGATGCCAAATTAATCGTGGTATCTCCAAAACTGACGAATTTCGGGCTGGTGGGTGAAAAAAACCCGAATATAGCAGGTGACCTGTTGACTTACAACACCCAGCGAACCCCCCTTCAAAAATTATCTATCCCCCTAATCCAACAGACATTAGAGACCTACTATGGGGCAAATATATTGATACAACGCATCGCACACCGTGATTCCAGATATTCAACTTTAACATTATTATGACATGTTATCCAATTCTATGAGGAACTATTATGAAAGCACACATTTACTGTAACCAAATTTACATAGTATATTTCTATTTATATCATTATTTGTTTTTGCTAAACAATAGTTAGTTGAAATATATCATCATCGATTTTAAAACAGTGTGCTGAACAAGCGTGCGACATTAGAATAGTTGAACTGAAGCGAACATAGATTAGGCAATAACACCTGGAATCCAGGATGAAATTTTTGGTAGAAAAACAGTAGGTATATATTACTATTATACCAGCACTATTAATAACTGTGTTATTTGAAGCAAAAAAATATAATAAAATACCATAATAAATTTGACATGAGCACAGTCACGTAGCGAGAGTATGTGGCGCAGGGTAGCAAGCAAAAAATTTTGCGCCCTCTACTCAATCGTTTTGCGGCCCATTCTCAATGATTTTGTGCCCCTACTTAATGATATGCGCCCACTCTACTAAATAAATTATTTTAGGCTCAAAAATTTTGCGCCCTCCCCTACTAAGTTTTATATTTTGCAATTCCAAATTTTTGATAGCATTTAAATAACGGAATTTGTGCTTTCAAGGCGTGAAAAATATGTTTAATTTTTAAAATTCAGAATTATATTTTCTTGCTTGCAAGCAGTTGAACGGAAGCACGTCCCTCTTGCCACCGTCCCAGCGCTACGCTCCTTCGTGGCCAGTCGCTAGACTAGACATTTTCTGGCTTTAATGATGGGTTGTTGAATGAGTTCAGGCGCGAAACATTCGAGCTGCAACATCCATTGACCGGTAACATACTGCTACCATTACTACAACTACAAGCATATCGAACTACACTTGTATTCGATTTTGTCGGTACTTAAACAATCAGGCGAAAGAAAAAATCATTCCCAAGCAAACTTGTAATCTAGGATATATGATTTATACTCGCATTACAACTTATTATTTGTTTAACTTGTGTAATAGATAAATAATAACTAGTTGCTCAAAATAAAAATTGTCATGTGCCATTCCAGTGTACCGATGGTTTACGTTAGCAGGATCTACGATTTTGTTTTGGTGTGAGTGCACGCAAACCTTACTTTCTATTAATTTTAGACTTCCATGGAGTAAAATGGTTATTTTTAAATTGTTAAAATGGTCAAATCCTTTAAAGACCGTCGAAATGCGGTAACACAGCTAACGTTTCAGAAAAATTTTTGGGGTCAGATCCTATTGTCCGCTAAGAAATTCTTGATGCAATGCGATCCGCCATCGCCCCGCAAAAAGAAGATTCTAAATGAACTATTACGGCCGCATTTGGTTGTCCTGATAAACGAATTTATAACAAATTTATTGTATAAGTGGTAAAGCAGGAATTGAATATGTGTCAGTCTGTACCAAAGCCTCTCAAATGTCTACAAAGCCATATTTAGCAGCATTGACTATTGTTGATACTTTTTCTGCGGGCTAAAGATTCATGCAATAAAAATAGATCTATTCACTATGGTTAGATTGATTATTAACAGGCTCGATGTACAAAACTATCCAATCAGTGTAATTTCTAAATCGTGTTTCCGTGTTTTCGTAAAAAAAATTGGTCTAGAAGCTGGATGTAAAATTGCCGATTGGTAATGATCCCAAAACTCTTAGTTTTTAGTTGAAACAACAGTTGTCGATGGTCGATTCTACTGAAGAATGTGGCAATCCTTAGCTTTGCCTCGTTATCATCTTTGGCACGTCGCGGTCGTTTTGGGTCTTACTCACCAAGCTTATAACCCTATTGGTGTTTAGACATCAAATCTAGAATCCCGTATTCTTAGTCTATTATATTTATACACCACCCATTTTCCTGGATCACCAAATTTGCCCCGTCAACATTCTTGGCCTAGTAATACAGATCCCCAGGTACCTGGGGCTCGAAATTTTTTAAAATAAATTATAAAAAACTTTTCAAAAATGTTCTACCCCAGGAACATGGAGGGGTAAGAATTAGTGGTTTAATAACATAGGTGGAGTATAAATTTGGTGATTGAAGAATATGAGTAGGGTGTAAATTTAGTGGTCCAAGTACATAGGTGGGATGTAAGTAGGTGTTCCAAGAACATCGGGTGTCGGATTTTGTGGGCCTAGACCATGGGTGCTGTAGTCATATTTATGAACCACTTCGTTTGAACATAGGGATAAGACCAAAAGCGGGTTCGACGTACGGCGGACATTATCTAGGCAAAGTTAAAAAGTGTCATACGCTTTAGCAGAGTCGACCATCATCAACTCTTGGTTGAAGGGATGCATTATGGACAAGGCTTCATGCAAAACCTCTATTCATGATTGTGGAAAATACCTACATTGTTTGTCGTAACACTGTGATAAAAGTTAAAAACGGTTTTATCTCATATAAGGGGTCAGATCAGCGATGAATTGGCTAAAAGCCTAATCTAATAGAGTTGGCACTAAAAATCGTATTTTGGCGAGGTCTTATTCCTTAGGCATAATGCACATAGAAGCATTACTCTTGAATGGTTTAGTCAAATGCAACGACAACGTCTGATCAAAAAAAATTAAAATATTTATAGTTACATATTTGTATGTTGCACGGTTTTTTCTGGTAGAATCTGGTTGTTGAAGCGATACTATTAACAGACTTCTTCTTACCTAACACCATGTGCGAGATGCAGTGTTGAAAAAATCGGAAATCAATATCACAGTTTGACGACTGTAACAAAAAGTTTAATCGCCAAACCTGAACAATTGTTATTGTCAAACTTTAGATAATGAAATTTTGCAATAAATACTGCAAAAATTAATTCGCGCCTTTTCGTACAATACGTGCGCTGCATAATTGAACAAACATTGGCTAATCACGTTTATTCAATAATATATTAATAACTAATCGGACTAAACACTAAATACGTAAACGGTATATAAACCTATTAGAATTAGTAACTGTAGGAACTGCCACGAAGCAGAAGACGGGACAGAAGGAACTGACCCTCCATTATTTTAGACGTCGCGTTTGCTACTGTTCCCAACCCACACCTTTTTGTCTAAATTTGGAATCCAGGTCCTTTTTAGTCTTTCTAAACTAAAATCATAACAAAACTAATGTTTTGGTAGCGTTGTATCACCCCTCGCCACTGTTTGACAAATATCCGCATCCATGCGACATCCACACGGGCTGCGTAAATAATCATAAACTGAAACATTTTATCTATCTATGGCTTAACACGACAAATTGAATAATCACCATAATTCCATTATTCACTGTATAAATAGTCATTTTAAAAATGTGTACCAATGCTTACAAAGAGCATTAAGCACAAATCTCAATGACTGATTTTTATTTTTAAAATAAGTCCATTGACCACGCAATATAAATCTACAAATTTCTGACACGAGTACTATAATGGCATATTCGCTGAATTTCAAGTTTTGTTGTTTTCGGTCGCACATGTGTTATAGCATTCATAGCTTTAGTTTGTATTATCTGAGTTAAAACTTTGTATATGATGCTTACGTAAGCACATAGCGGAAGTATTACTGGTCAAAGTAACCCTAAGGGGCGTCACGTTATAACGTTGGAAAACAGAACAGCTTCCAGCGGGGGTTCGTGGGGCGGCAGCCGCACCACTCAGGCTTAATGTGTGTCCCACATAAGCACCGTAGCATCGCCTAAGACTAAGGTTTAGGCACAGTTTATCAAGAATGGCATGACCTGCATTTTATTTACGCCTCTCAGGGTTACTTTTACTTGAATTTTTATGTCATAGCCGTAGACAAAATGTGACAGCGTGTATTACGTCATTTATTGCTAAATATTGTGCATAGGACTAAGCCTGAACTCATGCTTGATAATGTCGGTACAAAACAACCGTATACATTACACTGCTTAGCGTTAAGTTAGCCCAGGTATGACGTGCAATGCTAATTTATACACGTGGCGCATGCTTTGTGAGAAAGTTTAAACAACGGTTATAAAATAGCTATATCGTAAAATTGCGTTCATACGTTCAAACTTTTAGCTTAAAATTTGACAAAAATTGAGACCTGATTTTAATTAAAATTTGTAAGCGTTTTTGCATCTATATTTAAACATGTGAAGATGAAAACTGTTCATCATTTTGTAGTGTATTAAATTAGGCAATCACAGATAAAGAAGATAGCTTGAAAATTATGAGTTCAAAACTGAACAAAGCTTTGCAAAAAAATTTTGAAACATCTCGATTTGCCACATTTTTCTTTGCATTACAATTATATACAGTAAAATTTTGAGCTAAAGGTTTGAACGTATGAACGTAGCTTTAGTGTACGTTACTTCCTATCAAACGATTCGGGTTCGATTGGCAGGGGTAACAGGCGTTTGTTTTGCATTGTGAGGAACACAAATTAATTCATTAAGCAAAAACTAACCTTCTAAATTTAAATGTAGTCAACGCAAACGCACATTGCGAATTGCTAAAAATAAGTTTGCGGTTCGCCGTGCGATTGAACGTGCACTGTTATTCGTTCGCTTTAAGAAGTTCCTTAAGAAATGGAGCAACAGTTTCTAGATAGCTTAGTGCTTTGCATACGCGGCTTCCAAACATGCAACCCCGGTTCGATTCCTGGTATAGGCTTGCATTCGTCGAACATTGCACGTTATAAACGATTTAGGTTCTTTACACAGACCTACTGTGATCATAATTGAGTGCAGTTTAGTAAATTAGACTACAAATAATCGAATAAACACTAGATACCAACCAAAAAAGCACCAAATACCTTACTAAAAGCCGTAGCTCCATGGGTTAACTCGAAAATTGGGTCAAGACACCACCAAACAGGGTCAGCAAAAAACTTTTTATCAGGGGTAGTTCCTTATTGAAAACGTCTCTGCCAAATTTCGGAATGTGAAGGTGCCCTCCAGCCGTATTTTTATGAGCCGGAAGCGATATGATGATGCAAATTAAGGTAAATCAAAGCTCAACGAATCAATGCATGGTGCAACCTTATTTTGTGTTCCACACCCTTCAAAAACAAAATTGTGGGCTTAGGTAACTCTGATGTATAGATAAAACATTCCCTCAATTTAACCTCGGTTTTTACAGTCGTGCACATAATTTGCTGAAACGGTACTATTCCATCTCTTGGTTGTTACAATAATTTGTGCCATGGATGTAAATATTGCAAATAATGAGCAAGCATCAACTAGAGGCGGATATAGGCAATGGTCTACAACGATACGTAAAGCAAATTCAGCAAAAGATCGTGATGTATCACCGTCGATAAACATATCTACTAAAAGCAATGCATACAAAATTTAATTTTAAAGGATACTTTGGAGTGTGAAAAAATGCTGCTAGTAGTGGGATATGAATCCACGACCTTAGATTTCACACAGTCTTACTGCCATGTAAACACTTTTCGAAAAATATATATGTGATGTGACATTCTGTGTTACTCAAGTATCTGCCAACCGATTGGCAATCATGATCTGTTAGCAGCAAACATTTATTTTTATTCAAAATAATTCATATTTATTTATGCACACGATTGGTAGGTAATTCTCTGAAATTTGCGTCTGAATGAATTTTTTATTAATCTGTTGACATAGATAAACAAGAATGACCTTTTTCTATAACAACAGTGTGAGCTAGAACAAGTGTGTGCTGTATTTCTATGAAGTATTGCGAACACAATCCAATACTTTGATCTTACTGGTCCAGGTCGCGAAAAACGGTTGACAAAGTAGCCAACCTAATTTGCAGCAAATCTCAATTGATTACTGCACTAAGCTGGCTTGTCACAAGTAGCACCGAAATCAAAAAACATCAAGGAATATTACCAAAATTAAAAAAATTAAAGCGTAGTATTTTGGATTATTATGTATGTATACTTTATAAGAGTATCGCACTAAAAAACAATAATGCAAACCATTGTTTTCAAGTAAGTTCATTAAACGCAAAATTCATTGGTATATGCGATATTAACAGAAAAATTCATATCAGTTAATAAGTCATAATATCAGGCAAAGATTCATGATATTGGTAAATAATTCGTGATATCAGTCAGCAGTTCATATATTCGTAAATTTTCGGCGCCATTGACATGTTTATAGTAACTATATATATTTTTGTCATGAATGTGGTCGAATTTTCTGAACCGCTTCGTCATTCTGAGTCAATTGGTACCAAAATATTGCTGTGTCTTCAAAACTGACCATTTTCAGGGAGGTAATAAAAATACCCATATGTTTCTGCAATTTTGCAAAATTTTCGCAAAATTTTTGACCATTTTCCCAAGTTTTTATTAAATTTTCACAGAAATTTTTGCCAATATTCCACAAATTTTTCCTAATTTCAGGAAATCTTATCAAAATTTTACGCGCGCTTGCCACGCGTTAAGAGAGTAAATATGGTTTCAGAAGACTCGACTTTCCCATGGTAAACCTTACTCTTTTTTTGACACGCACATACCATGCAAATCTCATATTTTTATTTGGATATTATATTAGAACGAAGCTATTAAAACACGCTAACAGGCATTTTTAGTATATATAAACAACATATTTTACTAAATTACTAAAATAGTAATATTATAATAAAGTAATAATAAATTGCGCTACGCTTTGTCAGTTCCAAAAATTTACGTCGAAAATATAACTAATATGTATACAGAAAGACTAGACATTTATTTATGTTATATGCTGCTGTATATAGAAATTTAAACTGAAATAAAAGACAAATTAATGTATTTATTCAAATCAAACGGGATATCTTTTATTATACAATATTATATTATTATATTATATATGTTATATATTAAATATATTTATTATATATGTTTAAAATATCATATATAATCATCAATATTTAATATATTGTAATTTTTTTAAAATATATGTTTCAAAAAGTACAAAACCAAAACGGAACAAGTTTTGTCGCACCAGCAGCTATTCTAAAAATAGAAATTGGAACAATTATAATTATTTTAGCTGTAAATAAAATACTCTATATAAATAGCGAATTATCCTTGGATATATTTACGATCAAATCAACTTTTAAAACTCAACTCAGCAACACAGACTGAAGGCCAATATTGAGCGCACAGTATTATAATACTCATTAACGATAATATGGCAAGTATTTGATATGATATTTTGTGTATATCATTGCGCGCATATTTGTTATAACACGATGACAATTGAAATGACTGACAGGATGAGGACAAAGGGACAAAATCGATAGATACGAATTATGTGAAGTTCCCCCATGGCCCACGTAGTCCTATAATGTTTTGCTTCATTAAGCCAAAGCGTAAAATCAAGTCTACGCATAAGCCAGGGGCGTAGCCGTGCTCCCCTCACCCGGTGCAGCTCCCGTACCGCCTAAAATATAATAGAAATGTTATGTTCACGTTATGTGTGAAAGGTTCGTTTAAGCTGTGCCCCCAGCACATTCAGAGCCCCGGTGCAGAATCTTCTGGCTACGCCCGTGGTATAAACCCAGATTGACAAACCTTTTGCCGTATTTTTTGCGGCATTATTAGATCATGTCAAGTTTTCCCTATAACAGCAGGTGAACCTTAACATGAGTACCATCGCACAAAAATTTAAAGTTTGTGATTGTGACCTTAAGCTTAGCTTAGCAGAAATTTGCCTCAAAAGGGCAATTGAATGAATTAGATACCGAGTAAATCATGTCTGTATGACCTTTGAGATAGTGGCATTGCACTATTTCCCCAAGCAATGGCATATACCAAGACTCCATAAAGAAAGACAACTTCGTAGATGAGTGTAACACTATCTCGTCCTTATGTGTTAGGCGTTATCTGATGATGTGGTGTATGTCTTATGTGTTATAGTGTTGTGCATCACTACGCTGACATACATAGCGCAACTTACGATAAAATCTGAAATAAATCGAAAACAATGTCAAAGCAAGCGTTAAAATTTATCATGCATATCTAAAAATAATGTTACCGTAAAGTACATAATCCTGTTTCCTTGTACAGTATTAAAATGCAATTTTATATTCCATAAACGACTACAGGTGATTAAGCGATGGAAGAATATACTTAACTGAAAAGATTAATTTCGTAAGGTTTCAACCGCGTAATTGTTGAACTGTTATGTAAGTTATGAAATTTTGTTACGACTCTAATAATTCAATAACCGTTAGCGGAATTTGGCTAAATTTATTTTGTTTGGGCGAGTTTTATAGCAACGCCTGTTCAACTGCAATATTGTGCATGTTTCTTCTCCTATGGCTAATATAAGCCCGTTTTTATATTACCATTCATGGCTAGGCTATAAATGTGCCGATTTAGCTAATATTTTCACAGCAGATGTGGCCTTATGTTTCTTGCCTGTATAAGTAATATCGCTGAGATATAGATTAGGAAAAACAGCCGACAAATTTACGACTTTGGAATGGAGGAAATTTTGTTGTGGCTGATAAGTGTCAAGCCCTTTCTAATAGCAGTAGATGTAAAGTTTAATATACCGTACGAACAGCAATCATGAATTGTTTATGAATAACAAACAATAGCATAGTTTGTTCATGAATTAAGGAGCTGCCTTCATTTATTTGTAAATCCAAAGCGTTAATTATTAATGTGTGAGTAAACTTGAGGTGATCTCGCCAACCATCATATTCTGTCATTGTCAATATCGAATAAACACTTGTTACGGAAAACTAATTACAACTTCGCTAACCGAAAATTGGCAAACTCAAATTCAAGTGCCAGAAAGTAGACCTTGTGTTAGAACAAATCGACAAATTTTCGTTCTCAAAAATTTGGATAATTTTACTTCAATTTCCGCGAATAAAAAATGGTTAGATTTCAATCGCGAGCGCTGTGTTCGCGAACAGATTTACGCCGAATTTCAATTCATCAAAAGTGTTCCGTAAAAAATTTTATCCAAAAATGCAAAATAGGATGGTTGGCGGTGTCACCTTAAGTTTACTCGCGCATATTTCACGTGATTTTGATACCATTCGACTGAGCTCATCAATTCGTTTCAAATATACGTAAAATTCAGAGAAAAGGTTTTCCGAAAATTTTCGGATAAGCAAAAAAAATCGCGATCAATGTCATAAATATGATCGTAATGTAGGTTTTAACAGCACAGTTAAATTGCACCAAGATTAAATTTCTTCAAGATTACCATTTTGATACTGGAGGCATATAATCTAAAGGCCTTTGGGTCTTACCCACCAAGCTCTTGGTGTTTAGACATCAAATCTAGAATCCCATATTCTTACTCTATTATATTTATACACCACCCATTTTCCTGGATCACCAAATTTGCCCCGTCAACATTCTTGGCCTACTAATAGAGACCCCCAGGTACCTGGGGCTCGAAATTTTTTAAAATAAATTATAAAAAACTTTTCAAAAATGTTCTACCCCAGGAACATGGAGAGGTAAGAATTAGTGGTTTAATAGCATAGGTGGAGTATAAATTTGGTAATTGAAGAGGACTTACAGGATATAACTTATTAAAAACTGATCTAATTTGGCCCATATGTTCACAGGCTTAATCATTGCGTTAGGTACATATGATGCAACGTGTCATCATCAATGTTCCACTGCAGTTTCATTACCGCTAGCATAAAATATTAAAGTATTATATCCGAATAAAATTAATTTAATGCTACCAAACTAACGGGTACAGGATATCATTTGGTTTTCCTACAACACCTTGTGGTTAACCACCACCATATAATGTTAAAACCATTTATCTGCATTGCTCCTTCTGCATGAGAGTGGCTAAACAGCAAACACTTTTAGACCAAACCAAAGTCTTGCTTTGTTGTTTCCGTCTTGAACATGCTACACGCTAAAGTAATATAACAAAAATTATCATAGTACAGCTGAACAGAATCATTGCATCTGCGGCTTATTATTTTGTCGGTGGATCCTTTGGTAAGTCAATAAGTTGAGCAAAAGCAACTAATTTTGTGTCAATGACCCCTACGGATTCGTGCTGTTGACGTTGCAAATGACTAGCGACAATGTTTAAATTTTTCCTGTCCGTGTACTTACAAGTAGCATACCATATCATCGATTTCTCCCAACATCGTTGAAACTACGGAGCAGCTAGCCAAAAGCATACATGCTCCGAAGTCTCAAATGTGGCAAGGGTAACCGAGGGCATGGTTCGTCTCAGGAAGTGCTGAAAAAGTTCGATGAACTCGCCAACCCCCACCTAATCCTTGGCTCGCTGAGGATCCTTTTTTGCCGATTTCCTCTGTGTTTTTGCCAATTTTTGCTAAAACATACCTCCCAACTTCGTCATGCGGATGGGTAGATGGTAAGTGAGGAGCCCCAGAGGGAGTATAGTGGTACCTTCAGGAAAGGTTGACCAGAATCATGTGGGTCCGAAACCTCGGGATGGTAGCCCCTGAACCCCTGTGGGCATGTATGGGCTATGGCCAAAAGCTGCATTTTGGACCAACAATAGCTGTATTTTTCGTTGTTGTCATTTATGGCTACGGTATAGTTGGTACTATTTCGCTTAAGTCTTCATTATCACTTGTCGCTTCTGTGTAGGCGGATGCGGCTGAGTTGAGTGCTAATTGGTTGGAAATTGTTTCATCTATTTAGATCTAGTTTTCACAGTGGATATAAACGTAGATGATATGTTAGCAGCAGTTATGTGCCAACGCATGCTCATAGGGGTATGGGATTCCCTCACTGAGGCTTGAATCCATCCGCTTCTGCGCCAAACGCCGACCCCCACAGGTCGTCCCCCCTCAACCACGGCAGCGCCCGAACCAAGCACCGCCGACGGCCAACACATTGTAGGAGCCACAAGGCTTCCTCCCCCATCAAATATGCGGCTACCAACTGGAACTTCGACCCTCTACCTTGTATGTATATGTCGCTTATAGCGTGTGATGTTGCGGCGCTCAAACCCATTTTCAAACCAAAATCAAATCTGATTTAAAATCTAATCTAATAGTCATCTTGGTCTGTATCATGGTGGTACGCGGACCGATCAAGGCCAGGTCCCTAGGTGTTGTGCTACAAGTAACGACTACACTCTTATAATTCTTCATATGAAGAGACCTGGCCTCAAGTTTGTATCTGAAGCAAAATCATTACAGTTTATATTCTCTGTTGTCACTTTGTCTGGTTGGCCTATGCGCCGATTTGTCCCAAATTTTTGCTCCACACGTGCTCTAAACTTGAATCCTATTTGCCAAGTGATGGTAAAAAATAATTTTGACTAGAAGGCACGAACAGCGGAAGCAAATGCTGTTCAAGCGACCATCTAAAATTGTATCGTGCGTTGGTGCGGCGGGCCTCTCAAGTAGTGGTCGCAAATATCGGGATCAGTCTTATAATAGGCGGAAACCGCTTAAAAATGTAGAGGTCAAATGTTTCGAATAGGGGTCGCTGTAGGCAAATCAAGGATCGCCCTGACCCATTCTCCCCCTATTCATGAAGCCAGCAGTCACTTTATTACGTTAGGAATGGTTTGTCTATATTAGATCAAATTTTTGTAACGAACCGGCGCCTGAGAAGAATATATCTAACACTAATTTGATTCGTGTTACTATTATTAATTAAAGTAAGTTTTTCCTTTTATTAAATTATCAAGAATTATTACGATAGCCTAGTTTGATTTAAACCCTGTGCATCAGCAAATAAGCTCATACATTTATCGCTGCTGTGCTGCAGTCATTGTGTCGCAGGTTCAACAGTTCAGCCGTATTTACGTCATGATTCAATATCGGTTCAGTTTGCAATAGCAAGATATCATTAGAAAAGATCACCACTACCAACTTAAACTTAAGCCCTGGAATAGATTGCGTTTGTGGCCAAGCGATATTTTACAGCGTTGCATATAGACCTTACACTGGTTCGCCCGCGTATCTTTGAAATGGTGTTATTATATTCGACTACAAAGTACTTTATGCACCATTTATAAAAAAGCATATTTATTTTGTATAATCTATTAAGCATTTTAGTTCATTTTCTAGATATTATTTGTTATTAATATCATATGCAGAGCCATAGTCACGTAGCCAGATTTCTGTTTTAGGGGGAGCCATCCAAATTTTAGATGGGCATAAGCCAATTTTAGGGTAGTTTTACATTTGTTATCCTTATAAAATCTTTCTTCTATTATGTAAAATTAACGAAGTTTTTTTCAAAAGTCAAACATGAGAGAAAATATAGATCGTATTACGACAACTGGTCAGGTGAGGAGACAAATTCGCTTCAATACTTCCAGTAATAGTCTTTGGTTAGAAATGGAAAAATACTTTGAAGTTTAAGAATATGAGATTGATATTTCTCAACTATTTTCTGAGGTGGTGCGCAACGTCAGAGAGACATCGCACTCTCCTTAAAACCTCAATGTACATGTGCTTGCAACGATATAGCCACTGCGGGTATTGGGAACCGTACCCATATAGTTTTAGTTCAAGATCCCCAGTTATAACTGCAACAACTTCTCTTCATCTTACAGCCCTCACATGTTGAGTTGAGCTCTACTATGCGCTGGTGTCCCCCAGGAGAAATTTCCTGGTAATGCACCTGACATATATCGGCTAGGTACATGATACAAGCGAATTTTTTGACAACCCAACCCAGCGATCCCAGCAGAGCAGAACATTTTGTTTGGGCGGTATGAATTAGCAATTGAATAGAGATGTTAAAGGCCATAATCAAAAGACCGGCTTATTTTAGTTTATTGAAAATAGTATTTGCTCAGGTGCCCATGTTCGCTATCGTAAAAGCTGCAACAGATTGGTCGTATCAAGGCCTCCTGTCCTTGTTTGGCAACAAGTAGAAATAAGTGTATGGCTTGATTTTAGCACTCAACCGTGTCACTATTTTGTTGATTATGTATTTTTTATCTAATGTATTTGAAAAATCACGATCACAATAAAACTAATTCTAGTTAGTATTTTTTGTATTTTGTTTTAAATTAAATGTTAACACAAAATCAAGTGAATCCACAAAAATTTTCTAATTAAATCACGAACGCAGCCCAAAAATATATTATCATGTCTCTCAGTTTTGTTAGTTAATATATTATGTTATGTTTATATTTATATAAATAATATATTTATATATGATTAAAGCAATTTTCAACGGTTAAAAGTATTTGATTGTGCGTGATTTGCAATATTGCTGCAGTAGTTGTAGTTTCGGAAATCATTCGTTTTTTCAACGTATATAACTCAGTTAAACTAGTATTATATATTAGATTTGTATAGAAAGTAAAGAATATATATATATAATTTAAAATATGATATTAAATTTTATAAACACGAAACATATATGTGTGCAAAATATTATGAACGAAGATCCATCTTTGATATTAATATTACTACATTGATTTTAAAGTTATATATATGTATATATGAATCAAAAAACCACAAACACGGCAAATGCATTTGCAATTTTTTAGTAAAACTATAATTTTTCTTTTAAATTATAAATTTGTTGCGCATTTTGAGCTTCCGGAAAGTAGAATTATTTTAATGATGCATGCTTTAGAGAATAGTCAAGGGGCCGAAATTTTTTTGCACCCGTCCATCCCGTTCGAAATTGTGGTTAACTCGCCAAGCCTGATCACCGGGTTTGTTTGTTGTCGAGTGTCGGCCTGTTCGATCTGATGCACTCACTGCTGCATCAGCTCAAACCACTCATCTCTAATCTGCGCTAAAAGTTGAGAACCAGCAAGTATTATTTATCTCTTTCCGTTCGAAATCGAGGTAGACACTCTTTGCCAGACTCAACGCTTTCAAGAACTTGTCCGGGCCGACAATATGTAATCGAATTCATGAAAATCTTACATTAATTTTGAAAAACTTAAGTTGCCAAAAATTTAGTTTCTCGAAAAGGTGAAAATCAAAACACGGACGAAACAAAATGGTTGCCGAAATGGAAGAAACAAGGTATTTGGCGGTGACATGGAAATCGATTTGAAATTTAGACCTTAAAAGATGATTGTTCGAGCACTGGTTCTAAACGATAAAGATAGACACAAATGGTCATATCAGTATATCCATGAACCTAAAAGCCACATCGGCCTGGCTATTCCAGAGTAATACATGTTGTTATGAAAATAAGCTCTTTTAAATGTTTCATAACGGAAAATGGTAAAAAATAGTATTGTGGGCGAAAATTGCTCACGACATTTAGCTAGTAGTTTAATTCTCAAAATCTCATTATTCTACAACAGAATGAATTTGAAATTTCAGCAACACCGATTCCACAATCTGTGGTTAAATTGCGCGCCACGCCGAAGTCATCATAATTAAATGTCATGAGGTATAATCACAACCATAATATTTCTTTGAATGGTTGGCCGACCGAAGCTACAAAGCTAGTCGCAGTCTTCTCCTTAAAGCTAGATATATGAATATTATGAAGCAATTTAAAAAAATTCAAAGCTGCTCTCTAGTGGCAGTGCCAGGTAGCAGCTTATGCTTTCAGCCAACGCTTATCCACACATCTTATGTTTCGCACAAACCATATTTACATAAATTATTATTTACAGTAAAATGTTTGTTTGGATTCTTAGTCCATGATTATTCCCAGTATCATATCATCGCTAAAACGTATTTGGTGCTGTATAAACACATACAGACGCCCCTCGGTTGGCAAAATCTGAACCACTATAAAATTGGACTTTAATTCATTTTATTTGAAAAACAAGAAATACAAAGGAACCTAAATAAATCTTACAGCGCTGCCTGTACAATAAAAACCAATACCTAAAGATATGAAACAAAAACAAATTAAAATTCACCGCGGCGCACCTTTAGCTTGGACATAACCAAACGTAGTATAAGGTACAAAAAGAGAACAATATGTTTGCTACAACAAAGTATTATACGTTACCGTTATTTTCTATACAATTTCGGATTTAATATAACTATTAACTCGCAAACCGAGTGGGTACTCTGCGCTTATTGACCACTTTGTTGTTCCAAATCCAGGTTCCTAATCACATTTAAAGCGTTAGCAATTATATAACGCCAATACTTCAATTACAAAGCTATGGTCATTTTAGTCATTATGAAAACCGAAAGATCTTTTATATTTTCTTTCAATGACCAAAAGACAAAATCTGTTCAAATTTATATGTCACAAAATTAAAAAAATTATTATTAGAAGTGTTTTACGTAGTAGGGACCCTAAGACTTGTATTATTTGATGCATACCAGGCGAATACAATAGCTTTTATTGGATTTAGCATCCCCGAAAATGAAACCTTATAGACACGTTGGATTGATCAACATACATCTATATTAGAAAAGTTATGAAATTTGACTATTTTTGGTGCCAAAATTTATCAAATTAAGCTGTGGCATCGTATCACAGGACTAAACAACACAGTTAATATGGTCTTGAAACAATGAAATCAACTTGTTTAACTGATAAATAATCCTATAATCCCATAGTTCACCCCAACAACGAAAAAACTTACTTTGTAAAAAATTTTGAAATTTCACCTTTTTTGTGGTATTTGACAGCTCCGAAAAAATTCATAACAGCAAATTTGTAGTCTCAATGATTCTGTTTGGTATCCGCTGCAAGGGCTCTATTTCGAGATATGGGTCGTGAAAATAGACACCGGGATGGCAAAATTGAAAAAATATGACCCTTGACCCTTTTGACCCGGAAGTCATGGTCGGCACGTTTAGCGTCTAAAGAAATAGCACAATCACATTGAGTTTGTGATCAAATGAAAAATTTGTGAAGATCCATCTATACGGTGATGACTTTTTACTCCACTGACGGACAAAAAAAGAAATTTTTACGATTTTAGACCCTAGAAAAGTTAAAGTATATGCTACCTCTCGCTTCGCTCGCTCCGTTTCAAAAATGCGTACTTTTTCAAATTTAGTGCACTCAAGTAGTGTTGTAATATAAAAGCAGTAAGCTACACACATTTTGACAGGTAGCAAAGTTACAGATGAAAATTCTGCTCGCTTCGCTCACTCAAATTCAACAATGCGTATTTTCTCGAATTTAGTACACTGAAGGCTCAACAGTCGTTTTAAAATATATAAAAGCATTAAGCCACTCACATTATGACATCGTTGTTAGTACGAAGCTGGCAGCGTGAATATAACGTTTAAACGCGGGTGGTACCTTTGGCTACATCTTGGTAATACAAAACATAATTGCGCTTAATGAATAATATAGCAAACATAGGAAAATTCACAGTAAATAAAGACTCTGAATAAAAACTTCAACGGTTTTACGAACCACACAGCGTTTTATTGCTGTTACTAAAGTTCTACGATCATATCATTTGGTAAACAGAACGGCTGTAATTTTATGCGCATAGTGTACGACATTCCTGTAAAGAAGTTAAACTTGAATGAAATGATTTGTATTACAGTTAGCAACTAAGGACAACCAATGCACCGCGCAATAAAAATATTTTTGAACTTTTGTTCCTTGTTTTCTCCGAACAAAAAATAACTTGACATCATGTTCTCTTAGATACGATAGCGCGTTTTCGTGTGGGAATTAGGTCAATAATTGTAGCCCTATTCAATAATCCGTGCGATAAAACCGCCGCAGCGGTTTACTGATTTTCTCACAGTAATGACAAATACGGGATTGACAGACAATAAATAATCATAAATGCTCGTAAACCTTCTTACTAATTCTGAGACCATAAATCACCTGAGTCATTTGTTCGTTTTGACTCTATGAGAGACTATTCTTTTAGCCCAATAGTGTTTATTCAGAACATTGAGAGCAAATCGGCTGATTATTGGTTGAATAATGCTCAGTTTGTGCAGGGAATGTTCAAAACGAGGGATGACTTTAGGTTAATGCGGGAGCAAACCTAACCCGCAACCATCCTGTAGTTTGACATAAAATTGTTACAGAATGCTATTTGATGAATTGAAATTCGTCGCAAAAAACAGTGGTGTGCCATTGAGATCTCGCGGTTTTGCGTTCGTGAAACTTCAAATAATTAAGATCACTGAAATTTTTGAAAACGAAAATTTGTCCGATTTCAAGTAAGCTTGTTTCGTTCGCGAACACCAAGTGCTTCCCTACAGTATCTATTTGTTTATGACCTCACTATTACATTGCATCTATTACATTAAATTTGTTCGCGAACAGTAAATAATCCATACTCTAACCTGATGGGCATTAGGGAACCGAATTTCTGCAAAATGAAATTAGCCGAAATTCTGTTTGAGCAAAACGTATAATTCTTAACATTTGAATTTGATTTTGCCAATTTTTGGTTAGCGAAACACCGTATACAATTCGGCATTTTTTTCTGTAATAAGGCTTTGCGATTTGATTTGGTTATTACAAAATAGGATGGTTGGTGGTTCACCTTAATATTACTAACGCATAATTTATTAACGCGGTAACCTCTATTTCCATCATAAAAACAACTATCACATTTAAAAGCAGAACACATCAAACTCACGCTTCAAACGTTGCATGCTTATACACAAGGTACCAAATAGCTCGAACTAGGTTGTGTTCCAAAAACTAAACTTCGACACATTTTTGCATCAAGCAACACACAGCTCGCACGACAGCATGATGCCTATTGCAAGTCAGAAGTTGTATGTTTTAGGAAAATTTGAGCCAAATTTGTCGACGCGATACATGGTAATAGTAAAATATTGAGTGATTTTGGCACTTAAAAAAGTATAACGGTTAAACAACATATAATATGTAAAATGTTATAATGTTTATATATATATTTATGCAGTATTCTTTATATTAGCAACATAAATATATAAATTTGATATTGTAATTGAGCAAAGGCGGATATCCTGCTATGTTCTAACCGATCGGATCCTAAATTACACCCGATGTACAAATAAATGGAGTAATTTCATTAATTTTTAATCTAATATTAGTGAAAAGTATTCCGCTTGTGTAAGAATTCGCGTATAGGTGACCCAACTTTCGCTATTAGGTATACTGCCTCAGCTGCACCATCGCAGGTCATCAACAAATTCGTAATTTCTGATATAGGTGCAGATCTTGGGGGAGGAAATATGCGCCATTAATTTCAGAAGAAATATGCGACACTAATTTCCAGTGCTATAACTCATGAAAAGCCAATTGATACAATAGAGCGCTAACGAATTCGGCAAAGTTTTATCTCCGTTCCAGTTCTAACATTTTGTATGTATACCACTGTTATTGATTACGTACAGACATTCTACCATATGAATCATGGAATCTTGAAAAATTGCCAAGAACTAACGCTTGGAATATTAGTTATACGAATTGCTGCATGCTAAAATATAAAAATTTCAAATATATGAAAATGCATGACAGCATTTGAATAAGCTATGTCGGCTGTCTGGGAAACTACTGAATATAAATAATATAACCATTTTTATATTATTTTTTAATTCAGTTGAACAATTCACATTATTTTCGTTTCTCCCAGGACCAGGATTATTATAGAAACTTGGGACCGATAATGTGATTTTGTTCACCGTTTTTAAACACGGCTTCAAATCCATTAGCCAAAGGAACCACAGTGGCAGTGCCCTGTGAGCTCCATGAGATATAGCAGAAAGGTGAAGCTTACAGTTCTATGTAAAGGGTGTGTTTATGCTGTGCATCCCATCACATTCGGTGCCCCTTCGTGTTATGTTTTTGAAGACGCCCGTTCTCTTAGCTAGAAGTAGAAGCTAGAATACAGCTAGCCGGAAAGTCATTTGTATGGTTTAATGCGTAGGAATACAATTACACAACAGTATACCGTTCTCCCTCCTGGATTCTGAGTGGCATCTAAAATACACTGAAACTCAGTATATTGAGAATAGAAGGCTAGCTCACACCAGCTGTTTTGAGGGGTACGTTGAACTGATCGCAGTTATTTAGAAAAGCATCCTCAACGCTGGGTGTCCGAAATACACCGCACAAAACGAAGGGTTCAGAACTACCCAACTCGAAGATATGATAGGTAACAAGGCAGTAATTGCTGTATTATCAAACTAAGCTTGACCGCAAAGAAGTGTAATATTCTTCTCTTAAACACTCTGAGACCACTTGATTTATTGAATCCATAATTGTGGCTTTTGGTGAAAATATTACTAGTTGGGTGTGTAGTGAACCAGTGTCCGCTTGTTCTTAACCAATGGTTAAATGCATGCACCACAATTTCAAAGTATTAACAAACAATTAACGAAATCAAACAAAAAAACGGAAAACTATAAAAGTTATCGTTGTTATTAAAAACAAACCCTGCGATATTATTATTTAAGAAAAACGTATAGCACTCATATCTCTCTAAAAAATAATATTATACAACATCGTTTAGGCGTACAATAATGAATTCTTTTCTTAAGACCTGGGTGCTGTTGTTTGTCACAAATTATTTGAAGTGGCTTTTTGGTACCCGGCCGACACTGTCTTTATCGAGCGTCTTTATAATGAGGATTTTTTGTATGGCCTTGCAGAACTTACTAAACACGGCATTCATTATTTTCATTATATTTATTTATTTGATGTGTCAGCATAAAATGCAATAATTTGCGCTAAATTAAGGCTATCTTTGACGTACATATATTATAAATTATATGTAAATCGGCTAAATCAATCGTAATAAAAGGCCGTAGATAAAATGTAGGTCATGCCGTTTTCAACAATCTAAGCCGAAGCCTTAGCTTAATGTTTAGGTGCTTATATGAGAAATATAAGGGGGAATATGAGTAGGTCTAGGGCTGCTGAACCCCGAACCAGCGCTGTAAGCTGCTCGTTTTTGTAACTTCATAACGTAACGCCTTCTAGGGTTACTATGAATGATGCTGTCACAGTAAATTGTTCTAAGTTCCGCAAAGTATCAGTAACTCAGGCGGTGTACGTATCCAAAAAAAATTCACAGCAGGCATCATTGAAATTACAGTGGACAGTAACAGATTTTTTACTGGACGTGCGTATGTGCCTGAGTCTACTCACTAATAGTTTCTATTCCATGGCATTGTTTAAAATGTCTTTTAAATGCTAATGGTCTAATTCAGCCTTATAATAATTATTACAACCTTACTAATGTTTAGGTGCTTATATGAGAAATACAAGGGGGCATATGAGTAGGTCTGGGGCCACCGCAACCCGAACTAGCGTTGTAAGCTGCTCGTTTTTCTACCTTCATAACGTAACGCCTTTTAGGGTTACTATGAATGATGCTGTCACAGTAAATTGTTCTAAGTTCCACAAAGTGTCAGTAACTCAGGCGGTGTACGTATCCAAAAAAATTCACAGAGGGCATGATTAAAATTACAGTGGATAGTAACAGATTTTTTATTAGACGTGCGTATGTGCCTGAGTCTAATCACCAATAGTTCCTATTCCATGGTTGTGTTTAACTGTATTTTAAATGCTAATGGCCTAATTTAACCTTATAATAATTATTACAACCTTACTCAGGTACCTGAGGCCAAGCGAGAGCAGATGAAGCCGTCTCCACAGTTATCAGACTGGATAGCATATATTTTTAGGCGTAATTACTCCAAAAATCCAAAAGTGGCTCTCTAAGGAATGACCACTATAATATATAACGGATTTTAACATGTCAATACTAAACCAGTTTTTGCACAATGATTTAATACATCGCCATTTGATTTATCATTTTACGAAGGAAATTAATAACAGCTTTTGCAGTAACTTGAATTATGACTTTTGACTAATTGCGTTTTTATCTTTGTGATCATATCTTATCATATTGGTTTCACCTGTAAGACGTCTGCGACGGGTGGCGATTTATAGCCGCTGTGACCTGTAGTAATCTACAAAACCTAACACAAAATCGGTTGTCACTGAATCGCTATTATGTCATGACAAATTTTGGTATCTATATATTGATACTTCGTAGCCACACATCCGGAACGCTTTTTGCCTGGTGTAGGACATTGTCTATGTTATGGGAGCGCTAACGCAGCGTGCAACTTTATAGCTAACACTTTTATAGCATAAATAATCTTCAAATTTGCCACAATGAAGAAAGCCCAGCCCCCAACCCATGCACTGTTGCCACTCCTGATCGATCCCTTCTACTGCGACCCCCTAGTATACAATATAGTAGCATAGTGCAACTCCATTGCTAAAGTATCCATGAAATAATTTGGCCAACTATTGGAAACTGTTTTAACGCGCAGTATAAAGCTAATAAAAAATTTTATGAAACAACGGTAACAGATTTTTGAAATGTTTTGAAGCATAAAAATTTAAAACGCATCATGAACAAGTATAAAACAATGGACTATTGTACAGATTAAGAATTGCTTGGAACCT
The DNA here is from genome assembly GCA_030248225.1 of Trileptium ribeirensis. Taxonomy (NCBI): domain Eukaryota; kingdom Metazoa; phylum Nematoda; class Enoplea; order Enoplida; family Thoracostomopsidae; genus Trileptium; species Trileptium ribeirensis. The sequence goes on along the minus strand of JASANE010022261.1, from coordinate 6,119 downwards.
ACATGCCGTTTGCTTATTGTACTTCCATCATGTGCTATGTCTAAATGTATACGTGTACACATATACAATGTGTATTTTGTATATTGTATTGATGTATGTACAAACTAGCCTTGCTTAAGCTTTTTCCGACGATTCCTGGAATGGACACTTCAGAAAAACATTCGATTTTATAAAAGTCTGGTTCTTTTCCATTATCCTCCCCCCAGCCCGCGTTTGCCCAAAAATGGACAGGTTCTGGAAATTTTGGTATTTTTGTTATTTTTATAATTTTAGATTTTTATCCTTCTGATATTTTTCCATTATCCTCCCCCAGCCCGCGAATTTTTATAATTTTAGATTTTTTGGGTCTCGAGGGTCCCCCTTGGGCACCGAAAAAAATTCCTAAAAATTGAATTTTTATTCACCATTTGACGCTGCTTGATGAGCCGAATTGAAAGGTAAAGGTGTTATTTTTAATGGGATCCGATAACCGGTTCCTAAGTTATGGCCAAAAACTATCGAAGGCTGAGAAGCTCATCAGTTGAACGGTTTTAGACCATAACTTAGAATCCGGCATTCGATAGCACCATTCGATTCAGCTCGTCAAGCCGCGTCAAATGATAGGTAAAAATCCAATTTTTAAGAAAAAATCTTTTTGGTTCCCAAGGGGGGAGGGACCCTTGGGACCCAAAAAAATCTTAAATTTTAAAAATTCGATTTTTTGGTTGAAATGATCAGGGAAGGTTTCGAGGATCCCAAAAATAGCAAAATTACAAGAATCTGACTATTTTTGGGCAAACGCGGGCTAGCGGGGGGGGACAATGGAAAAGAACCAAGTCTTTCACCGAAAAACATTTTTACAATTGTTTGAAATATCGAAGGCTGAGAGGCTCATCAGTTGAACGGTTTTAGACCATAACTTAGAATCCGGCATTCGATAACACCTTTCGATTCAGCTCGTCAAGCCGCGTCAAATGATAGGTAAAAATCCAATTTTTAAGAAAAAATCGTTTTGGTTCCCAAGGGGGGAGGGACCCTTGGGACCCAAAAAAATCTAAAATTTTAAAAATTCGATTTTTTGGTTGAAATGATCAGGGAAGGTTTCGAGGATCCCAAAAATAGCAAAATTACAAGAACCTGACTATTTTTGGGCAAACGCGGGCTAGCAGGGGGACAATGGAAAAGAACCAAGTCTTTCACCGAAAAACATTTTTACAATTGTTTGAAATATCCTAAAGCGTTTCGCCCGAAAATGTGTGTCTTTTTTTCAATTCGACCTTCGGCTCGTTTCTGCGAATTCGGGAACACTACCTTCGGCAAGCGTCTGTATGTAGCATACATATCAACGCTTTATTGAGCTATGAAATTTTCAAACATTTGCTCGCATTTTCTCGGCACATTGTCATGCCTAACCAAAAAAACAGGGAGAAAAATATTCAATTATAAATATGGCCCAAAAATCCATCCAAATGTTCAAAAGTTGTATGACCCAGTAACAAACCAAACGTTAGTACATGTAACTTTGAAATAGAGCAGGAGGTGCGGACAATTTCCGTCAATATATAGATTATAAGTTTATTATAAGGTAATAAGTACTGTTTCGACATTAAGAACAAGTGTTGACTTTAGTGAGCTTACTACACTAGTACATAGCAGCCTATCCAAAGGCACAGAGCAAAGAAATAGCAATGAGCAGTACGGTTGTAAGATAACAGTCTGGCTGCATTGTTAATGCAGTAGCGATGCAATAACGTGTCCATAAAACGAAATCACTAGCATTTTCAGCATTTTAGTCAATGTATATCGCCTTGCTTTTGAATGGAGTCAGGTTTAGGCAGTAAACGGAGTCGTTGTTCGGGCTGTTCTACGTACATATAACACTGTAATGCAACAGGGGCCGATTGACGTTTTAGAATGTCACAAGAAAAACAATATATAGAGGGGTACAGCAAGAGCAGGCCGGCAGCCGGTTGGCTCCGCATTCATATTTGGACCAAAGCAGGCCACAGAAAGGTAGCCCCGGTAATTTTGGCAATAGCGCTATGGTTCTCCACTCCACTTCTGAATAGAGTGCTGCGCCTGTGTATATGTACAACGTGGACGTTTTGAAAGCTCTGTTTCACAAATTATGTTAATGACAGCGCACGATGTTGTGCAACATTTTATATACAAGAAATAGTGAGGTCAGAACCTACTGTCGCAAAGAATCGAATCTTTAATATACGTCTGGTATTCATTCAAGGACAAGCCATCAGTTATACACGGACGTCTCTACAAGCAGTGCCTGGAACGCCGCGCAACCAATTTTGGGTTGGTGCTTTAGCCTCACTACCCCCTCCTCACCAAGTTTAGGTGCAAGGTTTTTCAATTCGCAACCTTCAGACCGATCAGTTGAGACGACCCCATAATGCGCGGTGCAAAATTTTTAAATTTTTGATAACGTGCTGGCATCAAGTTCGTTAAATGACGCACCCGACACAATGTTTATGATCCCACAACAAAAAGATATATTGTGCGGGTGACAAATATTGCAATTTCAACAAATTAGTGTTTTATAAAGGCAACAAAAATGTTTTTCATGGAACAAAACTGCCGATCTTAGAAAAATAAATAGCAAGTTGCTTGTACTGTCCTTCTGCTCACTACCAGTAATGCAAGAGATCTCTGTAAAATTATCTTTATCTTATAATGAATACGTTTTTATCTATACATTCTGATAGGATGGAGGTAGAGGTTAACCTACCATGAGGCGTCTGTCTCGCCCTTCTCTGCACACCTCGGCGCAATGCGTTTATCCTTCCGTTCAGGTGCCTAACCACTCGCTTCCGGGAGGCGGAGAAGATGCCAAATCCATAGGCGCCGAAGGCGCCTCGCATCCCAACGCCCGTCCTCCGGCCTTGAAGACGCCGCAGCCTCATCCGCCCGTCGACCAGGTAAGCAGCATGAGAGGCTGAACGCCAACTCTCCGAAGCCTCGGCGCCCCCGCCCCTTGGGACGTCGAACATTGAGCATTTACGGCTTTTATCGCTATCATTTGAGCTGTATTCCAAACTATATATACATGACATGCTGTCATAATCAAATTAAATACAACACCCAAACGCAGTTCCTTAAATTTTAGATCCAATTTATCGCTTCGTGCGTATAACATCGGCCATGAGTAAAGTCCAGTGATTAGACGACTAGTATACTGATTGTGGTTGCCAGGTCATCGTCAAACATATATATAAGATTAGATTATTGTCTTTGTAACTGAACCAGTTTTTCAGCTTTTTGCCTGTCTCGAAAACGATTTGTATGTTGAGTTCCTGATGGCCTGAAATGCTGCGTTGTATACTAGTTTGTATGTTCTGCTTATGAAGCGGACTATGTCGGTAATACAAACCGACATTTAGCAACTACGGTTTCAGAACATGCGGGAATTTCAGCTAGAACTACCAAATATTACATGCTGCGAAAATTTAAAAATTATGCGGTTTTGTAACACATGGGTTGTTATAATACAAACCTCAATCGGAACCAATTTTTGATCCTACATCAAGTTAGCAGTTCAAAAGAACAAAGGTGTTGTATACCCACATTTTTCTCGCTACGCTCACCTCCTCAGATTGACAAACTTTGCTGTGCATATGAAATCCATTTGTTGCTTTAGCGATTTGAGCTATTATGTGTCTTGCACAGCCACCTTGGGGGCTGTCGACGTATCAGAATGCGGACACAAGTTCGAGTTGCTTCCCGCCGGCTGATATTGCACGGTCTGTGACTGTGCAGAACCTGATCACCTTTGTTTTAGCGCGACTTTTCTGCTGGCTCCGTTTCATGAGATCTTGCATATTTGAGTCTGAGTATGCAAACACAACAATGTCAGCCGCGTATGCTGCATCAACAATTCGACAGTCGGTATTGCAGTTCACGCCACCGTGCGATTGTTTGCTGTTCGCATTACCCAGTCAATTACGAAATTGAATCGCGTTGGAGATAGGATAGAACCCTGCCGCACCCTGGATTTGACTTGGAAAGGTACTGACAAAGCAGTGCCAATCCTGCTTAAAAAGCGGATTCATAAAGCATTCGTATAAGAGAATATTTATGCGTTGTAGATATATATAGCATGTATAATAGTCCCTGTACATAAAGTATGCACACGTTATATACAATATATATATTATAAATTAATCACTGGTTTCAAAAGGTGCCGCCTGAGTTATATTTTTCACCAGATCCTCGTTTGTGTGAATACTGCGAAGTCATTTCAGCAGTCGGCATCATGGATCTCAAATCATTACAGGTTACACTTTGTCATGATTACTTACAAGTTCACAAATTTTACCTTTTACAGTTATAGCAGGAGTCACACTCGAAGGGTCGGATCCACTAAGCAATATTTACCGCCTGAAGCCTCGCACCACCACCCACCGCCAGGCATATTGCGCTGTGCGCCAAAACCGCACCGCAAATTTGGTAATTTTAGCAGTTGTATCCACGTTAGTATGATTAGACCATGTAACCCTGAGGATCGTTGCTTTATATGGTTAGAAAAAAGAACAGCTTAGAGCAAAGTTTGTGAGCGGTAGCACCCCGACTTATTCTTAGTGTATGTCTCATATAAAGACCTTAGATTAGGCTAAAGCTTAGGCTCAGTATATCGACTAGCATGGTACGCATTATACTTAGGCGCCTCAAGATTACCTTGGCCATGCAAATAGTAAGCAATTTCTATTTGCAAAAATATATTCCCGTTGCCGCAGCCCAGCCCCCCCCCATCGAACTATGTAAACATGGCCCCGTGGCTCCATCGTACAGCGTTGCATTGTCGTATGTAAGGCAATGTGTTGGAACCCGGGCTAGATGCATTCTTCTATTCGTCCAGGGTCGGTACATTGCGAGTAGCATACGTGCGAAAATCGACATTTGCGGCTCCATTTATGGTTCTAGACCTCGTACAGTCATACGGGCTTGAAAAGCGAGGAGACGCAGAGCTGTACTGTCCCGCTGTATACAACAGGCATTTCCATTTCATTTTCAGATATAAACACATACTGTATAGATCTATATATTATATATTTCTATATTTTTCGTTTAAACGTGGATACTAACTGTGACATATTTTGTAAACCACGTTCAAGAAATCTACCATTCCAGGTCAAGATCAAACGCTGCACAGAGTGTCGTAGTCAGCAATACAAAACGTTTGAGGCACAAACATAGTGTGTTGTAAATGTATACGTTCTTGTTCCTCCAACCCGCAACAGTTCACCAGTTAAACTTATCAAATTAGTTTAAATAAAGATATTCAGATCATTTCATTATTAATTTTCTTAACGCTTCAATGAATCAATAATATGAAAAATTTTGTGAACAAATGTTTATTTTACAAAAATATTGATCCTCTTCAATCTGCTGCAGGTAATTACCAAAGTAACACAGGGCGGGGTAACTAAAGTACAGTGTACGACCTTGTCTGAACCTAAGCCTTAGTTTACACTTTCATCTTCCTTACATGATCGTTAGACAATTCCCGAACTCCAGGCCAGCTAATACAGCCATCGTCAAGGCATTCCATTATTTCCTAACTTTTATATCACTCAACGCTGCGTGAGATAAGACCAAGCAGTAAACTAGTCGAATGACGAACACCGATAGAAACCACTTTGTGGTGGAGGAAACTGAACAAACGGTAGTTGTAATTGGACTTAGAGTACGACTCATAAACAACAATTATTGCGTGATACAAAATATTATAACTATATATTTCACTCAATCAAACAAGTAAAGCACGAACGGATTCGTGTTTTATATGCTTTATGCACCGTTTGTTGTAACAAGTGGTTTGACAGAAATATAAAAAAATACTTACTAATAAAAAAATACTTTTATATATAATTATTACTTATTCTTAAGTTTTTTTAAGTGTATTGTATATGTTATTAAATGCTTTCCATTAATTGTAAAACTGATACAATATTTCTTTAACAAGCTACAATATTTATTTTGTAATCTCCATAATAAGAGTCTTCTTATCAATGCATTTTTTGTGTGTTGGAGTCTTAAAAGTTAGAGTAAATAATTATTTGCTTTTTCCGTGTTGCTGAATTTCTAAACCCATTAATGTCCTACTATAGCAGCTCTTGCGAGCAATA